>PVJC01032864.1:0-19690 GCA_004026665.1 Murina feae
AAAAGCCAGAGTTGTGGATCCTAAAGTAGATCTGGATGATTTCTACCTGCTTTAGTTTCCAAATCTATAAAACAGAGTTTTGCGATGTTACACGCAAAGCGCTTAAAACGATATCTGCCACATAGTAAGCGCTCAATAAATGTTAGATATATTAACAATGTAGTAGACTGGAAAAAACAAAGAACCAGGACTTTTCACTTCCAGCACTACATCCACCACTGACTGATTCCCTGTGCAATCTTGATCAAGTCTCTGCCCTCCAGGTCTTAAAGTAAAGAGATAGAACCAGATGATTCCCATGCTCCTTCTACCTTCAACGATGTATATTTTTCTGCGAACAACAAAAGAGCCTTCTGTTCCATATGCTGAAGCTGCTGGCAAGGGAAAATGTGAATGTGTAGCTTCTGGTTCCCAGATGGGAAGAGCCAAGGACAGGGCAACGGATCAGTAAACCACCTGTGCACTTTCCCCTTTGTGAGCTATATTTATCATCCGCAGTGCAGGTCCCTGAACAGAGCACCGCCTCCTTTCCAACAAAACTTACTGCAGAGGCAAGACAACAGCCTGAAAACAGGGGCAGCTACGAAGAGTCCTCTTTTGTACAGAATACCTGCACCTTCTTGCCGTTGATGCCTGTAATTAGGGCATAATCAACCTTCACCGGGGCTCTCAACACATCTCCTCTTGAAGAAAAACACAAAGGCCCACTCTGAACCTGAAAGCTCATAAAACAAAAACCCAAGGCAAGTACAACATTTCACTGACCTATTCAGCCACAAACTGCAGAGGCCTACTCTGTACCAGGCAGAGGAGGATGAAACAGACACAGTCCTTGCCACCAATGTACTCAGAGAACATACGGGGTGATTGATATACCTGAAGGCAGACAGCAAACAGAGTTATAGTCGAGCTGTGGCCTCTGCTACTAATCCAGTGGGGGGATCAGAGAAGCTTCACTGACAGGTCACACGGGCCTTGAAAGATGAGAGGGAGGAGGGGACTCCAGCAAGAGGGAAGACAAGCAAAAGAACATGCAGGGACTGTTTGAGCAGCAAAAAGTAGTTTGTTTTGACTGGGTCACAGGGTGCAAGACAAGGGGAAACAGGAGAGAAGAGAGGTTTTGGAACAGATTATGGAGGAACTTGTGTATGAGGCTGAGGAGTCCAAACATCAAGGTTTCTGGGCAGAGATTAAAAAAAATGATGAGATCTATGGATAATAATAATCATTATAAACTGGTGAACAAAAATGGACACAGAGGCAGAGCAGCATCAAACAGACTGTCTAATTACAGCAACAAGGACAGGAACATTGTGGGGGGGGGTAACAGATCAGCCAAGGGACTTTTGGTGCATGCATTTAAGCATAAATAATGGACACAAAACACTGGGGGGTAGGGGAGGCGGGCGGAAGGGCAGAGGAAAAAAGAGATATATGTACCAATCTTTGTAAAACTTTATGAAATAAAAAAAAAGAAAAAAAAGAAAAAAAATTAAAAAAAATGATGAGAGCATTGTCACAGCAAGATCATAGGGGCACCCATAAAGAGGATGCAAAAGGAATCAAGTTAGTAGACTACTAGGAGACCACCCTGCAGAAGCATGTGCAGTAATCCAACTGCGCCCGTTCACAGAGCTTCTGTGGGCCATGGTCCAGCTTCATGCAGTCTGACCTCGGTGCTCGCTTGCCTGGCCCTCTGGCCATCCCAATCTTCTAGAACTAGAGTTAACAGGCCTCCCAATCAAAGTCAAGAACCCAACCATCCTTCTGGGCCACAGGAAGGGAAGAGCTGAAGAGGGACAAGTTGGCCCCAATCTTCAGCTGGGCGGGCTCCATGTGAAAACCCAACCGTGGCTCTGCGCTCTGCATCACCCCCCGCCCCCCGCCTCGCTCTCTCTAGAGGGGCTGAAGCCACGGGCAGTGCGGCTGAGAGCACCTGGCCACGGGCTAAGGAGCCGGTGGGACAACTGCCCAGCATGGCACTTGGCACATGGGCAACGCTAACAAGCATCTGTTCCTTTCCCATCCTACGAGGTCAGAGCCCAGCGCCACCTGTAAACCCCACTGAGGCTTCAGGACCTAGGTCGCCCCAACTCTCCCCCGGGGCCTCTCTACAGCACCCCAGTCCAAAGCGACCGAGCTCCTAAGTCACATCCATTTCACGACAGGTGCCATGCTAGGCGGCACACGGAATTCTACTCAACTCTCCCAATGACCCTACTTTGCCCCTTTCATCCAGGAGAAAGTAAGGCGCTGCGAGGGGAAATGACTTGCCAGAGGACGCACAGAGGCAAGTGCAGAGGTGAGACCTGAACCCAGAACCGCCTGACCCGGAGCCACGCACTTGCGACACGTCTTCCCGGCCACCTGACGGCCAGGTAGCCGGGAAGTCCCTCCCCGAGGGGAGAGACGGCACCCGAACACGGTGCTCTCCCTCCAGGCACAGCGACCCGCACATGTCAGGAGCTTTCCAAGGAAAACAGTGAACTTTAAAATGACGTAGGACGAAGATATTAGGAAGTCCTCACACGAAAACGGACTCAGGATGTCGGACCGCCTGAGCCTTGAACCCAGCCATGTAAGCTAGCAGGACTCCGTCTCAAATTGGCCCCAGACTGAGCTCCGTCCTAGGACACCTGCCATGCCCCGGCCCCGACCCGAGGCACAGGCCTCGCCTGACCGGGACCCACGCCGCACCCCGAGCTCCTCACGGACGCAGCCCTGAGAGGACCCTCCAAAAGCGTCCCCGGGGCTGACACCCGCAGCACAATCGGGTCGTGACCTCGGACCGTTCCGAAGGCCCTCATTTCTCCGTCCCAGGGCAGGAACTCACTCACAGACACGCCCTCCCCAAACCTCATTTCACTCCCGGGTACCTCGCAGTCTCGTCTCCCCCTCAGCGGACTTGCCACGAACCTGTCGCGCTCCCCGACCAGCAGCTCGCTCTGCTGAGGACGCGGAAGAGGCGGGGCTAGACCCGAGGGGGCGGGCCCGACCGCAGAGGAGCGCGCGGGGGCGGGCCTGCGCCTGCGCCCTGACGGCTACGCCCAGGGAGAGGGCGGGGCGAGCTTAGTAAACTGCGCAGGCGCGATTGAGAGGGGCGGGGAGGTTGCGGGGAAGTGGGTGGGGCTTAGCGCCTCTGTTGCTCAAACTTTTCGAGTGAAGTTTGAGAAGCCTGGGAAGCGCCAGGAGGGAGGAGGCCAGGAAGCATCAGGTGTCATTGACATTTACCGAGAGCTTCTGCATGCCAAGAAGGAATTTTTAAAATGTCTTTTACGTATGGGGATATGCTGCCTGTCTTTTCTAAAATGAGAGCCAATTCTGTAAAATTTCTTAAAAGGTTTGGGTGCCTATAATTTCACAATGAGAGTTTCTCCTTTAGTAAACCATCCCCCCCAGTAGTTCAAAATAAAAAGACTTAAAAGTTCATTTCTTGGAGAAAACTAACTGCAAATATATTGATATTTCAACCAACCCCAGGTCCTCTCCCAAGATGCAAGTGTGATGAGATAGTGAGAATGCTGACTTGGGTTTGATTCAGGTACTGACTCTGAGTGTGTTTCCTCTGTTGTGAAATGGAAGTAAATATCCCTTCTCTTCCTGTCTCAGGATTGTTATGAGCCTCTTGGACTTCCTTCCCATAATCCATCTGAAAAACATTAATTCCCTTTCCCCTTCTCAGCCCAGTCTCCTCATCTGTATGATGGAAGGAGGTCTGGAACATTGGAGGACATTCAGGGCTTTGCCAGATTTCCCAGTGCAGGTGAAGGCTGGTGAGGGTCTCTTCTTCCACGCATCTGTATTCGGTCACTTCCAGAATCTCTCAGTCTAACCTGGAGGCCATCAAACGTCATGTTCTCAGAGGCCATGCTAGCCTGTTCCCCTCTGTTCCTTGAATGTCTCAATAACCAGCTGCTCCTGAGCCACTCAGGCCTATGTTCCAATCCAGGTGCTCAGAACTGCTATGTCCTCCATATGGCAACCAAGCTCATTAAAACAGAGAGGAGGGCTCTGGGAAACTCACAGGGGGAAGGGCTCCCCCAAATCAGGTGGAGCTCCAGCCATGCTTGTGGTTCCCTTTACCACACACTACATACAGCTCCCCGGGGAAGGGGAAGGGGAAGTGGCAGCAGGAAACCTCAAAGAAAAGGCTGCAGTATTCAAAAGGGTGGAGGGTGATGGGGCAGCCTGTACTCAATAGGGGGATGCTCTGCTCCTAGGTGGGGAGAATGGCTCCCTTTCTTATTCCCTGCTCCAAATAGCTTTATGGATCCAGGAAAACAAAGGCTTTAACAGCCTGGCTGCCCAAACTGTCCCTCTGCCCTTAATACATCGCCTCTCCCAGGACTCTCTCATGCAAAGTTTTGCCCTTTGGATTGGGGGAAGGGAGCTTTTCTCTCTTCCATCTCCTCCTTCCTCTCTATCTTTGTCTAGTCTTCTCTAAGCATCCCTCTCTGAATTTCTCAAAGCAGTTTTGTGACGGCTTGTAAGGAGCAGGCCTTGGCCACACAGTTCTGAGGTTAATTTGCCCTCACTGCCATGGTGTATTTCAAAACAACTATGATCTCAGAACCTGAACTTTCTAGGAATCCGAGCTCTCCAGCAAGTCAGGAGGTAGTGAGTGACCTGTCACAGGAGGTATGCAAGCAGAGCCACCTTTTAGAATGCTGGACTTGGGCTTTCTCTGGTGAGCCAGAAGGAGGGGCAGCAGAGTGGAGGGCCTTAGAGACTCTAGAGCAGTGAAAGGGGGGATACTGGGCACCAAAAACGAAGCTAGGCAGCTACCCAAAGACAAACTTGATTCAACAAGCTGTTGTATATCAAGCATTTAGAACTGTACCTGACACATAATATTAGCTATTATTGTTATTATTATGAATGATTCATAGACTGTGAGTAATGAAGAAGCTTAGAATCAATTATTTCCTTGCTTCGACTCCTGATCATGAAATACTAGAGGATGGGGAAACTGAGGTCTGGAGGGGCCTGTCATAGTCAGGGGTTGGGCTGGGACTAGAACCCAGACCTCTACCTCCCAGGAGAGCTGTTGCACAGAGCCAAGCTCCTTCTTAGGGAGAGGGAGAGCTCTAGGTAGGCCTTTGCTGACTCTTAGGAACCAAGCTGTTTTTCAACTCGTCTGGGCAGTTGAGGGTAAGGGGCAGCAGAATGAAAGCAAGACCTGAGCTAAGAGACTCAGGTGTCTCCTGGGGAATAAGCTCAGGAGTCAGCTGCATGTCCAGCTGCCCCGACAGCATTTTCTGGAGAAGGACTTCCTCTGCTGTGGTTAGGGTTAGCATTGTTTCTGCCCTGTTCCTTAACCCATTCGCTCCAATAAACTACCCACATTTAAGGCGGTGAGAACAGCCAGTGCCAGGTGACGAAGCTGAAACAAGTAAAGAATCTCCCAAGAAGAGACTAAGCTCCCTGAAGGCAAGGGCCAGTCCTCCCCACTCCTGGGATCCTAGCCTTGCCCAGGAATCCCAGGTTCAGCGTTCTCAGAGCCCTGAGAAAACCTCAGTGTCTCCACCCTGGAGAGCTGGGCCAGACATGACCACGCCAGCCAGCACTCCTTATGGCCGGGGACAACAATCCCTCCCTGCCCATTCTGGCCCAGTTCCTTCCACAGTCTGCCCAAGAGCCATGTGGCACCCAGACCACAGCTTCCCACCAGCGCTGCTTTAGTTTGCCTCCTTTATTTTACCAAAAATAACAACAATAAAGTCTTCCCTCTGTTTCACAAAAATAGATTTCCCCCCTTCCCTCCCCACCCCTCTCACCCACCTCACCCCCTTCTTTAAGCACCAGCCACGCCTAGAATCCATCTTTCCAGCCACTGTCTGTAGGAGAATCTTTGACACCCTCCCCCCCCCTCCCCCCCCGACTCCAGAGCCTTTGGCAAAGCTGCAGGACCAGTGTTGCTTCCCTTGGGAACTTCTCTGGAGACAGCAGCCCGAGTCCAGTGGGCTGATTCCAGGAGCCCCATCTGCTTCCTCAGAGATCAGGCAGCTGCTGGGTCATGGAGAGGGGCATGAGTTTGGAGGTTTGGCTCAGCAGATAACCCTGGCAGGCCTGAGGGAAGGTGGGGCACTCTGACATCAGGCTAGAAATCCTTGCTCAAAGCAGGAACAGTTGTGTCTGGAGAGGGGCTGACAAACCCTCATTCCATGTGCTTCTCCTTCAGCTCCACAAAGCCTTGCTGTGAGGCCTAGGACAGCTTCTCCTCCTGGCTTCAGCTTCCTCTTACGTAGGTGGATGATTCTGAGTGAGACTAGATGCTCCTCAGGTCTTTTCTGGCTCTCCTTCTGGCCTCCCAGTGTGGAGGCTTTGGGAAGGGAGGGCCCTGTCCCTGCCTCATTTTCCCCACCTGTGGGTCTGCACACATGGCTGGGAGTGCTGAGTAATGGAATACTGAATGCACATCCCAGTTTCTCTGGGAATAGCTGTGCTCTGACAGCCAACCAGCTGGAATGTCTCAGGATGGTTGAAAGGAGGCAAGTGCTTGAAGGCTGGGGTTTCTCCAAGCCCGGAAGAGTACATTCACTAGCTCCGTGGTTCTTAATGTCCTGGGTTGGGAGACAAGACTCCAGAGTTTCACAATTCAAGTTCTACTAGACCCTTGGGTTGGATTATTATCCTGTGCTGGGCTTCAGATGCTGGGAGCCAAGGATACAGATTCTAGAAGCTGGAATGGAGTAAATTGATTCCCAATTTAAGCACCAGAGGACCACTGTGGCCAGAGGGATCACCCCTTACCCCCAGGAAGCTGTCTATAATCAGGCCTTTCTGGAGGCAGAGGACTGAGTGAAATGACAGCTGATGGGCAGGCATCTCTGGCTGAGCAATAAGAACCTGTGTCTGTGGTGGGCCAGGGATTTAGGTACCCAGGGCAATGCTCCCCTGCCTACCTCCCCACAGTTCCCCAGAATTCATGCGGATGGAAAAAGGTAGCCTAGAAGTTTCAAACATAGAGCTACACCCACTTACAACCACATTTTGTACTTACACATCATCAGACACATCGAGTGGGGACAGTGAATTGTCATCATCCCCACAGTGATCATGATCTAACGGTCCCAATCTCTCCTCCCTTTCCTCCCTCATTCCTTTGTTTCTTCCATCCATCCATCCACCTAACATTTCTGAGGTCCTACTATGTGCCAGGGAGGGCAGGGTCTAAGGTGGCTGGCTCTCACAGACGCTCTCCAAAGTCAAAAATCACACACACACACACACACACACACACACACACACACACTGCTCACTCACACACAGGCTGCTCATTCTTGTACCTTTCTTGCCAGCAACTCAACCACATCCACATTGCCCAGCTAGGCTTGGGAACCATCACAAAAAGGTCAAGTGTCAGAGTGGAAACCCTCTAGCCTACCCCATCCCTAGACTTCATGTCAGAGGTTTAGCTCCTCCTTTCTTCCTGTTTGCCCACATTTCAATTCTCCCTTTCTCCATGCACAAGCAGTCAGGGGACATATGGGCAGACTCCTGAGAACCAGAAGTCCAGGGGCTTTGGGTGTGTGGAGGGGTCCCAGGGCCTCAGGTTCCTCTGCCACCAGACTCCTGAGGGTCCCCCTCCTTAGCCACTCTATATTCAGACGATCATCTGATGAGCCACAATGTGCAGGTCTAGGCTCAGTGACAGATCCGCTCTGTCATCTCCTTCTGCAGAGACACAAGGTGGGGATAAGGGTGGGGGTGGGGTGGGGAATTGGGCGTCAGTCAGAGCTCAACCTGCCAGGCAGCCCCCACTCAAACCGTAGAGCCTGGCTGCTCTTCTGCCTGAACCTGGCCCCTTCCCTTCTCCCACCCCAACTCCAGGCTGCAGATCTGGGTTTGTAAACTGAAACTTGAACAAATTCTCTTTTAAAGTACAGAGTCATTGTTAAATGAATTGTCTTCCCCTAATTTATCCACTTGGGTATTGGATTTTCTTAGTACAGGTAGACTGTGGATCTGAAAACTCAGAGGCTAGCAGCGCTGGTAGGGGAGGGTAGCGGGGCTTGGCCTCACCAGTGGCTCCAGCTCCCGCTGGTCCACCAGGCTGAACTCTCGGATGAAGTAGTAGAAGTGCTTGTAGCAGGTGTTGACGTGTGCCTCGGCCCCCATGCTGAGGATGCTGTCGAAGTGGTGGATGTAGACATGGACAAAGACTCGAAAGAGGCGGGTCAGGATCTTGGTGCAGACCTGCTGGAAGTTCTTGGGAAAGGGAACTCCTGGGGGTGAGGAGGGACAGAAGTGAGGAGGATCAGAATCCTGGTATGAAACCCTACCCAGCCCTGCCTGCCCTCCCACATACAGGCAGCTTTTGCCCAGGATGGCCACTTCCCTAGCATACTTCCCTGTGGGACACAGAGAGAGATCGTGATTTGCTCTTCCCCATACTTCCCTTTTAAAGAAGCACAAATCTGATTTGCTGTGTTCTATTGAAATACAAATTATCTTCCGCCTTTTCTCATGACTCTGAGCAGGACTCTGCCACCTGGGGGCCACTTTACAGCTCTTCTTAGAGTATGATAGAAAGTAATGTCCCAACTCTCCCCAGAAATATATGCATCTGTAGGTGCTCTCACAAGACACCTTTGGATAAAATTCCAAGGGGAGCTCATCAACATCTGGGGTCCATTTTTAAAAACATGGGCCTTCGTAATTAAGTCCTAACTCCCCAGCAAGGTGCCTGCTCTAGGCCTGTCAGGATTCTGACCTCCCTCTCCAACCCCACCCTGACTCCTTCCTCTTTGCAACATACACAATGCAGTCTTCAGACCCCTAATCCCGAGAATTACTAAGGCTTCAAGACGTAGCTCAGATATCTCTCAGTCCTTCAAACTTTCAACGACACTTACTCTTCCATCTGTGAACCAGGCCATTGGCACCTTGCCTGGTATGATAATGGTTATGACAGCCATCCTAGATATGATAAAATGGAGATGCATAAAGTTGGAGCCACTTGCCCGAGGCCACATAACCATTAATTAGTATTGACTAGAGGCAGGATTCAAACCCTGTCTGCACTGCACTGTAGCATCCCTCTGAGATAAATGTCACAGACTCTACTAAAGAAGAGCTCTAGGGCCCAACAGTGTTGCCCAGTGGTTGAGCATTGACCTATGAACCTGGAGGTCAAGATTTGATTCCCAGTCAGGGCACATGCCCAGGTTGTGGGCTCGATTCCCAGTAGGGGACGTACAGGAGGCAGCTGATCAATTATTCTCTCTCATCATTGATATTCTCTCTCTCTCTCTCTCTCTCTCTCTCTCTGTTCCTCTTTGAAGTCAATAAAAATATATTTTTTAAAAAAGAAGAAGAGCTCTAGAACCTGTGAAAAAGACAGTTTCTTATAGTCCCCCATGCTCAGGGTAGCAATCTTGGTGGCCATGTACTCTTCTCTGCCATCCCAGGGTTAAGGCACAGACATCTGGGGTCTTATAAGCCCGGGGATTAAGGCTAGAAGGCAATAAGAGCTCAGACACAGGCCGACACCAGCCTATCCCGCTGCATAGATCCCTTCTCCTTCCTCACTGTTCTCAGGAAAGGTTGAGCCCTGCCGCTCCATGAGCCCTTCTAGGCCCAGTCCAGGTTCCTCAGACTTGTCCTGTCTATCTAGACCTGGGGCTCAGGCCCCAAGAGACCCGAGCTACAGTTCTGAACGCTCCTGATTCAGTGCACTGTCCCTCCCTTGGCCTCAGTTTCCTCCTGTGTGCTATGAAGATACCCACTGTTGGGCACGATAGTGCAGGACATGACAGGCCACCAGCTGGGGAGGGGCCTAGGGCACTGAATTGTGACTCAGTGCTCAGCATTCAGACTTCTCTCCTCTGGGCTTGACCACTCTGCCTCACCCATCTGATTGCCAAAGCCATGAGGCCAGGTGGGGGTGGGGCTGCTGTGATGAGCACAGTGTCATGCCAACACCCCTTCTTGATGCCCTTGGGTGGAGAAGCAGGGCCAGGGTGACATCACTCATCTCCCTTACCCACCCTTATCCACCCAGGCTGCCCAGCTGAGATAAGAAAAGTCTCCACGGCTTGGAGCTCTGCCCTTAGAGCTCCCTGAGGTGGAAATATTGTCGGGCACACCCAGTCTCCACTCCCTCCCCTTCTGGGGACCGGAGTCAGAGGGAACTCCCAGGAGGCTGCAAGTCAGGTCAACTCAAGGAGGGTAACCTGTTAGCACCTTAAGACACCTCTTCTGGAAGGTTCTAGGATCACAGTGGTCTCCCCAGGGTGGTCCCTGCAGGGGCACTCAAGCTTTAGACAAACTGGGAGTCAGGCTGTCTGAAATTGTTTGATCTTGACAAGCTGACATTGAACCTCTCAGAAACTGTTTCCTCTTCTACAAAACGGGGATGAAAATTACACACACACACACACTCCACAGAATCACCATACCAAACTAAACGCTGCATCTGTAAAATGGGCTCCAGTAGCTCCCTTCCTCCCTGGCCAGGCCTGACCAGGTGGCACTCACCAACTCGAGTGGGAAAGACATCCTCATCGTTGATGAGGCCCTCAATCCAGTCCATGAGTAAGGCCATGTAGCGCGGTGCCGAGAGCTTGGCTGGCCGCCGGTACTGCCGCTCATCCTGCCAGCGGTACTCGTAGCGGGGCCCTCCAGCCATCACCGGGCAGCTGGTCTCGCTGCAGCGCTCAGCCATGGTGCCATAGATGAGGTTGATGCGGTTAAAGAAGTCCACCACGTGCACAGCGATCCAGTCGTCAATGTTCTCCCCTGGCGGCAGCCTCACCACACTGCGCAGATCCAGGCCGGACTTAAGCGAAGCCTGTGCCTTCTTGTACAGCTCAAAGCGCTGTGTGCCCGGCTCGAAGCGCTTCCGCGGCCGGAAAGTCTTGTCTTTGGCGAACACCTGCTTCAGGCACAGGGCCATGGCCAGCCTGGGCTGAGGGACGCGTGTCCAGGGGAAGGACCTGCAGATGCCCTGCCAGAGCCAAGGGCATGGAACAGCATGGTAGTCAGGTCCTTACCAAATGTGCTTTGACTTCCCAACACATCATTCCCGCTCACCTCTCAGCTTTTGGCCCATCTCAGCAGCCTCTTCTGAATTCTAAATCTTCCTCATCCCCGGGGTCCAGCACCCTGCCCTGTTCCCAGGCTGGCCTATCTCCCCTGTCAAGTGCCACAGCCCTGCCTTCTTATTCTGTTTCCTCTCCACGTTCATTGCATCTCACAGAGGGCTGAGCCTCGAATCCAAACAGGTGCTCCTTAGACTTGCTGTTGACCAGTAGAGAGGTGGCAGAGGCTTCCTGCCGGCCCTGGACAAGATGACCCCTGGAGGCCCCACAGGCCACCTGGTGCAGCGTGGGAGAGCCTGACAGCATTGTGCTGGGGGCAGGAGGAGGCCCCACCACCCCCAGCTTCCTCTGGGATATCTTACAGTTCATCCGGCCGGCTACCAGCCACCGGGGATTCCCAGAGAACAGGAGAGACTTTTCTACCAAAAATGTCCTTTCCTTTTATTACCCTGAAAGAGGAAAAGCCCTTATATGGCCAGCTGGGTGGCCTGTGAGTGGCTGGAGGAGAGGGGGAGGTAGCAGGTCTAAGAGGGCACCATCTCCTCCAAGGCAGTTGGAGATCCTTCCCCCCAAGCCAACCTCCTCTTGCGGAAACGCCAACAGGCCCCTCCCCCTGCACCTGCTGCTCAGTAGACATTCCTAGAGCACTCACTCCGTGCCTGGAACTGAAATGCAGTCAGATCTACCCAGCTGGGCCCATCTAGAATTCATATAAATTTGCAATGCCTTTTAGAACTGAAGAATCCCAGACTCACAACAGATCTTGGGGACAGCAATCAGAGCTCCCAGCTTGCAGGCAGAAGTCCTGGGTTATAGGCCCAGCACCACCAAGACTGTATGTAGTAGATAGGCATGGAGTTGGCCCATTCAACTTCCTGGGTCAGTCCAGTATAGTCTAGGTTATGTGACTCTCGAAGTAGGCTCTTACCTCCTCTGTGAGTGTGTGAGCTCTTGGGAAATGCAGACCTAGGTTCCTACT
This sequence comes from Murina feae, assembly GCA_004026665.1. NCBI lineage: Eukaryota > Metazoa > Chordata > Mammalia > Chiroptera > Vespertilionidae > Murina > Murina feae. The sequence continues at coordinate 12,025 of PVJC01032864.1, forward strand.
GAGACAAATTTAGCCACAAATTGAGCACTGACCCTGACCCCAGACTGAACACTAAGGCTGAATATAGGCCAAGCACTGAGTTCTGGCTCCAGGCTGAACTCTGGCCTGACCTTGACCCTGGTCAGTGAGGGAGCTGACTCCAGTCCTAGATTGAGGCTTGAATATAACCCCAAACAAAACCTCAGAGCTGACATTGGAGCATTTTTCCTTTCTCATGTCTCTAGTAATACTGGGACAGGACTGGGGAAGGAGGATGGGGAAAAGGTGACACTGGATGTAACCAAAGGCACAATAAATATAGGTTGGGGGAGGTATCATGTCAGGCAATAAGTCAAGCTAGTGGAGAAGTTCGGAACAGGCGTTCTTTGTTGTAACCACAACAGGCAGGCAAAGAAGAGGACAGTCAAATGAAATGAGAGGAACTTGGAGAACCCATCCCCTATCTCCTACCTTCTCACCCAAACAAGTCCCCAGCATGGGGCCTGAGCTTCCTGACCCAAGAGCAGGCAAGTTCCATGCTTCACTTGTTACCTGCATTCTAAACTGCTTGGGCAGGTGCTTCCAAAACCTCTCACACTGCAACGAGGTGGTGTTCGTGGGCCCTTTACCTTCGCCCAGTTCCCTTTACTCACTGTTACCAACAGACCCTCACTCTGGCATTCAACACCTCATCCTGCCTTTCCTGCCCCACTTCCCCACCAACCATGCCGGGCTTCTTGCTGATCCCTGAACATGCCCCTCACTCCTATCTCTGAATTTTCACACCCCTCCACCCCCACCCCCAGCCTAGGGCAGGGACTAGCACACGGTCAATGTTGAGACTTTTAAGGAAAGTTTAAACTCAAGAATCTTAGGGTTCTCAGAGGGAAGGCAGGCGTGGATGGGTGGGAAGAGATTAACCAAAGAACGTATATAGATATATGTATAACCCATGGACACAGACAATAGTGTGGTGAAGACCTGGGGTTGGGGGAAGGGGTGGGCTAGAAGGGGTCCATGGGGAAAAAAAAATGTACATTTGCATAACTTTCAACATTAAAGGTAAGTTAAAAAAAAAAAAAAAAGAATCTTCGGGTTGAAATAGCCCTGAGAAATCAACTGACCCAACCCACTTCTTATACAGATGGGAAATCTGAGGCCCAGAAAGGGGACTTGAGAGCCTGCATTCACATTGCAAGTTATAGGCAGAGGATCTCCAAGGGCAGAACCGGGAACTGAGATAAGATGGGGCGCAGCCCAAGACAAGAATAAAAGACATTTTCTTGCACTGGCTGCAGTAGCTGGTCCCTGTTCTGGCGGAAATAAGGGGAAAGAGGGAGTGGGGGGAGAGGGGAAGCATCTTCCCACCCATTAGACGACCTAATTCCTGTTCCAACACGCTGAGCCTCCCCACTACCCCACAGCAACAGGGGTGTCCTGACCAGTGGGCTAGAGTCCCACCTTACCTCAAGGCCTGGGTCTTTCCCAGGAAAAGGAAAGCCTGCCCGCGGGAGGATGGATAGGTGCCCTCACTCCATGCCACTTGATTCTCTTCACTTCCCACTCCAGTAACCTTCCTGAGTCCCCATCCCTCACAGAACCTTGGTTCCCTCCTTGAATCAAATCTATTGGCCCTCTTAGCCCCATTTCCTAATTCTGTGTCCTTTTGCTCCTGAAGTGGTCAGCGATGGCTCACAGCCTGGTGGGCATCTGGGCTGCCCAAAGGAAGACCACAGAGTAACACTTCCTGTTGCTGACACAGCCCCCTGCCAGGGCCACACCTTCCATTCCTCAGGCTGAACCCAGAACCCAGCCTCGAGCTGCGGGAAAGGCGTGGGGGCGGCGGGGCTCCCTGCAGGGCAGAGGTCCGAGGGAAAAGTCGTGGTGGGGCTCCGTGCTCTGTGCAGAGCCTGCAGCGTCCCCGCAACGCCCCGCCACCCAAGCCCACCCTTTGGCCGGGGTCTCCTGCCACCTCTCTCCTGCCCAACTGCCAGGATGGCCCGGTCCTGGGACCCGGAGGGGCGGGCCAGACATTTCCGCTCCCGAGGACACGCCCCCTCAAATGCTGGCACCCCCACACCCCGACTTTCGCCTTTCGCTGCCCGGACCGGGACCGAGGACTGTGGCCAGCCTGCCTTCGGGCAGAGGTCGCCCGACGGCGCCACGCCCGGGCAGCGGAAGAAATGAAAGTGGAAGCAAGGCTGAATCGTGTCCCGGGCCGGGCGCGCGGGCGCCGGGAGCACTCACGGGTCCGCCTCGGTGGGTGGGTGAGAGCGAGTCCTCCTCCGGCCGCGGGTCGCAGCCCCAGCGCCCTGGCCGCTCCTCTCCCTCCGCGGGTTCTCTCGTGGTCCGCCGGCCTGCCCAGCCGGGCTGCGGTCGCCCTATCGCCCCGGAGGCGACGCCAGCTCCTCCCCGGGCCTCCGGTCCGCGGCTGTGGCCGAGGGGCGGGGAAAGGGCGGGGAGCGGGGACCCTCCCCCCTCAGTGCACACACGCACTGTCGCCTTTCCGGAAAGTCTATATCGTGCTCCCAACTTCTCGTTGTGTCTGCTTACACGTCTACCAAGGAGGCAGCCTCGGCGTTCTCCGCTGTAAAATGGGGACAAGTTCAGCTTTCGCCTGGAGCAGAAACAAAGGAGCTACTAGCTAATGGTGGTTTTCTTGCTCTTCCCGAATCACGTGTGTTTCACTTGTGCCTGAACTCACTAAGGGATCGGTTCTGCCCTATACACTTCCATACCCTCAGCTCTTGGCATATTGCCTGGCACACAGCAGGCACATCATTCCCATTTATTGAATGAATGAATGAATGAATGAATGAATGAATGCCTCAGGACTCATGAGTGAGTCCCTCACTGAAAGGACTGGCCCTAAAGATGCTCAGATCACAGATTTTCACCTTCCCCACCAGGGCTAGGGTTCTTGCTCAGACTGGGCTGGTTCTCTCACTCCTTACCTGAAATCCCTCCACTTCTCACCGCCAGACATTTGTTCTAGCTGTTCCCATTTGAATGTCTTCTTTCCCACCTTCCTTTCATCCAAATCCAAACCCTTCAGACTTGACCTTCTTCCTACTTTTCCACCTGGGTCCCTTCCCTGAGGGCAGACAGGCATCCCACACCAGCATCCAAACACAAGTGGGCCCCAGGAGGAGGGACCACGTGGCTGTCTTGGGATAGCAGGGAAGGTTGGAGGCCTAGAGTGGGAGGGCCAAGGCAGACGGGTAGGCTGTGGAAGGCATCTACTGTGGCACAGAGGCTTTCTGGGCTCCCGTGTCTGGATCTTCTGCTTGCTCCACGGATGGCATGAGAACACGCTGGATCATGAATCCCAGTCCATAGAACTGAAGATTCTTTCTTTTGTTGAGCACCTACTTTTGGTCTCAAGTCATTTGCTGTACCTCTTGCTGGGGTTTCCTGGGTCCTTAACTCTATCTCAACCCCCTACAAATATTTGCATGCTCTAGTTTACGCAGAAGAGATTCAAAGTCCTTTGTTTGATGCCCTATTTAATCCCCTGTATTAAGCATGACTGAGTTGAGAGCAGGGCTTCAGGTGAGGGAGCTGCTCCGGTTCCTGACCTGAGCTGACAACAGGCCAGCAAGGGGACAACACACAGAAATCACACAGGGTCAGAACTCAGGCATCCAGAAGAGAGAGCACGGTTACAGGCTGATGGGGAGCGCTCTGTGAGAGTGGTTAGCTGCAGGAAACACATGGAACACCCAAACTGGGCATTTTGAGGAGAGTTTAGAGAAGGCACTATTTAGAGGTATAGTCAGGGTACAGGGAAACCACACGGATAGTATATCACCAAAAGGCTAGCAAGAGCAGCCTTTTGAGGTCCACTCTAGGCTGAAGCTGCCAGCCCTAGCTGAGAGGTGCTGGGATGGGGTTGTCAAAGTGGGAGCTATGAGGGAGCTGCTGACTGGAGCTGTGGCCTAAGCTCCAGGGGCATAACCCGCTCACAGCAATCATACTGCAAAGGACTGGGCGTCTACCGGGGCCTTCCCCACCTCCCTTCCTCTAACTTCTGGGCAGATCTCCCTATTGGCCAATTCCTACTCTTGAAGTCAAGGGCAGGGAACCTGTTGATTCTGCCTACAGAAGTCAGCTTCCTAGAGTGCATGGGGGGAGGGTGGTTGGGAGGAGGCAGTGGAAGGTACTTAGTATGTGGGTCAGGGACCTTGACTTACAGAGGAAACACAGACAGCTTTGTGCTTTTCTTATCATCCAGTTCTAAATATTTCATAATTTCACTGTCATTTCCTCTTTAACCCATGGATGATTGGGAAGTGTGTTTTAGCGTCTCAGCCTATGGGAGGTTTATGTTTCTCGTGTTGACTCTAATTATGTTGCATTGTGGTTGGAGATCATGGTCTGTAAGATTCTTTGGAATGTGATGTGACTCCTTCTGTGGCTTTGCACATGGTCATTTGCTGTACCTCCAGCTGGGTTTTATAGGATGGCAGGGGTTTGCCTGGTGAAGAGTGAAATGTAGAGAATCTTACATTGTGGGAAATATAGCTGATCCACTTAGAAGGAACTTCAGAGGTTGCCAGCTCACCCACAGATCCCTAGTGTCTGCCCAATACTAGCTGACAGGTTAAAGGATTGGGAGAAGACAGAGACAGCCCAGGTCTCTCAAATGCCTGTCCCCCCTCCCCCCTTCCTGTGGCTCTCAGTCTGGGCTAGAGAGATTCTTATAGGAGGCTCTGCTAGGGCTGAGAAGACCCAGACCCTTGGGAACAAGGTCTCAGCTTTACAATGTATTTAGCTGTGTGACTGGGTTACTCCTGTACTCCCTGATGGCATGCTGTAACTCTACAGGCCACTGTGTCCTGCGTATGATAAGTGGCTCAAATAAGGCCTTGTCTCTGAAGCGTGGTGGGAACCACTGAGAACCTAGTTGAGGACGTACTCTTCTCCACTGCAAGAACATGATTCCTTGTTGGGAGCGCCAGTGGCAGGGGGTGGTGTCCAGACCTGGGCCCCTACCCTGCCCTGTGTCTCTAGGAAAGCCCCCGTCCTTCTCTGGGCCTCAGTTTTCTCCATCTGCACCACAAAAGCATCTTCCATCCATACCATTCCAAGTACCTTATCAGGACAAGCTCCCTGCTCTTGCCCCTGTAAGGCTGTTACCTGTAACTCCACTGATACAGAGGAATCTCTCCCTGGGGACTTCCCAGTCTCTTCTATGCCAGAAAAGTTTCCCCATACCCACACTCCTCTCAGAATGAGGTACAGCACCCCCAGAGCACCCCCAGGCTTCTGGAAACTCCAATGGGGAAACCTGGCCAGAAATCAGAGGAAGCGGGGGAGGCCCCTCTAGACCCCCAGGCCTTGGCAGTGTGATTGCTGTGAGCTGGGCATGCCCCTCGAGCTTAGGCCACAGCTCCAGTGGAGGAGCCGGATGGGGTCCACCTTCTCCTCAGTCTCCCAAGAACAAGTTTCTATTTCAGCTCTGCCTTTTCCTGCCCAGAAGGCAGTGTCTTTCATCCTGGCACATTTAGGAAAAAGCAAAGAATAGCCTCATTGCAATAAGAGCAATTGAGGTTGGACTTCCTTTAGTTTGAAAGACAATGCTGAAAAGAATGTACATTAAAATTCTGTGTGACCTTGGACAAGGCATTTGTCCTCTCGGAGCCCATTTCCCCCTCTGTAAAATGGAAACCACAACAATACGTGCCTCACAGAAGAGCTGTGAGGGTCAGCAGAAGGCTGTGGTCAGTCTTTTTGGGGTGCTACCTTCAAGCCTTAGCAGGCTCTTGTGTAGAAGAGGGGTGGCCCCGTTCCCGTGGTCCTGGAAGACAAGGGGCAGTGACCAGGACAACGTGAGAGGACACCTGACACATCAGGGCTGTCCAACCATGTAGCCTGGATGGCTGTCCTCACCTCCTGGGGTGGGGGTGGGGAGAATGAATGTGCAAGCAAAGGTGGTACAGCCCACTGACATGGGCTTTAGTCCCTCTGAAGAGCAGGAGGGCCCTCTTGAGCCTGAGGACCTTAGGCCCAAGTGGCCTGTGCTCCCAGGTCCCTCTTCCTCCCTGCTCCCTGCCCAATCCGAGTTGGAGGCATAGCCCGCACCTCTCCAGGTTTCAGGACTTCCATCTTGGGAAGGAAACCTGTGGAGCCTGTGGTGGAAGCCTGGTGTGCACAAGAGCCTTAGGATAATTTTATAATACCTCCCCAACCTGACCTGACCTCCAACATAGCCGTGGTGGGCATTGCCTTACACAGATGCATGCCTTCCAACCACTTGGGTTAGTTCTCAACTCAGTGGTGTGCCAGGAGTGGAGGTGATAGTTGGAGGTGGGGGAGTGGGAGAGAGGGGAGAGGGTTGAGGATTAGAAGGTAGGCTGTGGTTGTTGCAGAAGACTGGAGAAAAAGCAAGCCATGCTTAGAGAAAGGGAGCTACATTTTATTATTAAATTCTGCGAAGGCCCACAGAAAAATGTGTCTTTCAAATTCTCCCCCCCCCCACCCCCAACATGGAGGAAACTTCTCTATTTATACTTTATCCAGTCCTTTGTCTTCCAAATTTGGGATGAGACTTCCAGGCCTTCTGAGAAAGAAGGCCTGCATGCTGGGAAGGGGCCATGAGACCATATCTCAAGGCCTGGCCTGGTGTCAGCACTGACAACTGTCTGGGCATAGTTTACAGCCTCCCTGGAATGGCAGTAGTCTTATTTTCCTTATTATTTAAGACAGAAGCCAGAATAGCAGCGTTAAAAATTCAAACAGCAGTTTTTGTATAAGATGGATGCTTCATGGTGAGTTTGCCAGTGTCCCAGGCTCAGCCTTCCATGGAACCCACCATGAAGCCTGCACAGGAAGTTCTGTCCAAGCCTACTTCCTCTGCCACTGTGGTGCCTCCCTTTCAGCCTCTGCCTGCCTAGAGCATGACCCCAGTTCAAACCCTCCTCAGGCTACCGCCTGTCTGTGAGGGTCAGCACTTTTTGTGTTGGTTAATAGGGACTTGGGGTTCATTATACTATTGGTTTTACTTTAGTATATGTTTGAAAATTTCAACAATAAAAAGTTTCTTCCCTCCTCTCAGCGTCCTTTTTTCCAGTGTTTTCAGTAACATCTGCCTTAGCGTCGCCAGTGGGAGTGGAGGTTCCTTACAGAAGACCATCTGATTCTGACCAAGCTTGGAGGTCTCTCAGTTACAGGAGGGACTGGGAATAGAGGAAATCAGCAAAATCCAGAATGACAAAAATTCTATAAGACAGATTCTTAACACATAAATGTCAAGAAAACAAGAGGTGAAGGAAAACCTGTACATTAGGAGTGACTTAATATGGATACTACTCAGCAATAAAGCAAACTGGCTATTGAGAGTTATAGCAACTTGATAGATTTCAAAGGCATTGTGCTAAGTGAAAAAATTTAATCTTAAAAGATAATATGATTTTATTATATATATTCTCAAAATGACAAAATTATAGAGATGGAGAGCAGAACAGTGGTTGCCAGGAGTTAGGATTGAGGAGGAAAGTTTGACTATAAAGGTGTACATAGCACGAGAGACTTTCGTCTCTTGGTGATAGTATCCTGATTGTGGTTCCACAAACTTAAAATTTCATAGGACTATAAACAAAAGGAAAAAATAAAGAATGAGTGCGTATAAAAAGCTGGTGAAATCCAAAATAAAGTCTGTATTAATATTATATATATGTCAATTTCA
>PVJC01032865.1:0-19690 GCA_004026665.1 Murina feae
AGTATGGGCTGCATAGGTTTGGCTGCATTCATGAATATCCAACTGACCTAGCACCATTTGTTGAAAGGCTCATCATTTTCCACTGCAAAGTAATGTCAACTTTGCATAAATCAAGTGTGGAATTCTGTTTCTGCATGCTGCAATCCTTTCCATTAATCTATTTTTCTCTTTACTAAATCAATACTATCTTCATAGTTGTAACTTTATAATAAACTAGAGGCCTTGTGCACGAAATTCATGCACAGACTGGGAGTTGGGGGTGGGGGTGGTGTCCCTCAGCCCAACCTGCACCCTTTCCAATCTGAGACCCCTTGAGGGATGTCCGACTGCTCATGGGATGGGGCCTAAATGGGCAGTTGGACATCCCTTTCACAATCCAGGACTGCTGGCTCCTGACCTCTAGCCTGCCTATTGCCCCTAACCACTCCTCTGCCAGCCTGATCAATGCCTAACTGTCCTGTGCCAGCCTGATTGTCCATAACTGCCCTCCCCCTGCCAGAATGGTCTCCCCAAACTGCCCTCCCCTGCAGGCCTGGGTCCCCCCCAAATGTACTCTCCTGCAGGCCAGGGTCCCCCCCAACTGTCCTCCCCTGCAGGCCTGGGTCCCCCACAACTGTCCTCCCCTGCAGCCTTGGGTCCTCCCCAAACTGCCCTCCCCTGCAGGCCTGGGTCCCTCCTAACTGCCCTCCCTTGTTGCCATCTTATGGCAGCCATCTTTGACCACATGGGGGCAGTCATCTTGTGATGGTCAATTTGCATATTATTCTTTTATTAGATAGGATAGGATGTTTAAATTCAGTGACTTAAGTCATCCAGCTTTGTTTTTCTTTTTCAAGATTTTCTTTAGGATTTCTTGGTCCTTTTCATTTCCACATACATTTTATGTTATGTTTTAATTATTTTAAAAATATGTTTTTATTGATTTCAGAGAGAGGAAGGGAGAGAGAAAGAGAAATAGAAACATCAATGATGAGTGAGAATAATTGTTTGACCACCTCCTGTATGCCAACTGGAGATCAAGCCTACAACCCTGGCATGTGCCCTGACTAGGAATCAAACCTTGACTCCTGGTTCATGGGTCGATGCTCAACCACTGAGCAACACTGACCAGGTTTCACAAAAATTTTACATTGGCTTATTAAATTTCAAGAGAACTACTCTTGGAATGTTAATTGAGATAGCATTGAATCTATAGATCTATATAGGAAGAATTGAAATCTTAACGATATTGAGTCTTCCAATCTGTGAAATGTAGCTTTACTTCTATTTCCATAGATATTCTTTAATTTTTATCATTATCATTACACTAGAGGCCCAATGCATGAAATTCATGCAAGAGTAGGCCTTCCTTTGCCCAGCTGCTGGCACTGGCTTCCCTCTGGCACCCAGGACCCAGGTTTCCCTCCGGCCACCAGCAGGCACCAGGGACCTGGATTTCCCTCTCTGCCCCAGCTTTGTCAGGAAGGTTGTCTGGTCTAATTAGCATATTATGCTTTTATTATTATAGATAGCATTTGTTATAGAGGGCTTACACATCTTTTAACATTTATTCCTAGATATTTGATAACTTTGATGTTATGATGAATGGCACCTTTTTAATTTTATTTAAAAATTGTTTCTGGTATGTAAAAATAAAATTTTTTGTATGTTGTTATCTAAAAATAATAATAATACAAACAGCTAATCTGTGGATTCTTTTGTATTTTCTGGCATGCAACATATAATCTGCAAATAATTATCCTTTTATTCCTTCATTTCCAGTTGGGATGATTCTTATCTCTTGTTTTTGTATTTTTGGTCTGACTAGGACTTCTATAATCCTGATTAGAATTAATGATGAGAGCTGTACTCATCATTCCCAATTTCAGGAGAGAAGTATTGAATATTTCATCATTGAGTATAATTTTTAAATAGTCTTTTATTGCTGTTGATGTTGACATTCCTTTAAATAGTAAGTGTGTTTCCCTCTATTCCTAGTTGGATAAGATTTTTAAAATATGATGAGTATATGCTTAATGAAATGTTTTTTTTCAGAATTTTCTGGAGTCATAACCGGAAATTTTCATTTTTGAAATAAAAAGAAATGGTATTTTCCAAGGCCAGTCTTCTTGGGCAGCCCAATGCAAAGTTTGAGCAACTTTCTGCTCTAGGCCTCAGTCTCATAGTGCTTCCTTGTTAATGAACTGGCGATGATTTGAGAGGAAAAGCAGTTAAGTATAAAATGTGTGCTTTATCTTGCAGTGGTTCCCTTCTCCCCCAGATTATGAACCCTAAAGTCCTATTCAATAGCTTTAAATATCTTTTGAACATTTCTTTTTATTCAGCTAGTCATTCTTTTTAAAAATATTTATTCTTTTTAAAAAATTTTATTGAGCACCTACCATGTGCCAGGTGAGGTGGTGAGGGAGATGAGGGCAGGAAGGTGACAAGGGTAGACTTTGTGCAGAACTGTTTTGACCATGGTGAGGACTTTACTCCAAAGGAATTCTCATCCCCTTTCCCCCCTACCCCCCGGGCACCTATACTTTCTGTTTCCCATAACAATAACATCATTTTGGGTAACTGCATTAATTTTTCTGTTAAGAATGACTAGCATCAGGATTAACGCAGGCAATTCTCTCAAGGCCTGTAGCATAAATCTGAATTTTGTTACTATCAATAATCAAATTTAAAAGTACTTCTATAAAATCTTCTTCATATACATGAGCTGTTAGATTTGGAAAATTTTTCTCCAGGCTGGCCCTATTCATTACAAAACTTGTTTCTTTTGCACAATCCATATATTTCTTGCATTGGATGGCCTAGGACACATTTATATAATGATCTAAATCTCTGCCCTCACACTTTTTCATCATGACTTTGGGTAGATCTGGATAGTAAATAGTAGGTGTATTCTTGGGAACTTTTCCTTCAGAGAATTGTTAGCTGTACATGGAAGAAAGGGCATACTACATAAATAAATTCAAACTAAATATTTCTCTCACTCAAGTTCTTCTTAGCTAGCTTCTCAAACATGTGGCATCCTCTCCAAAAACCACCTAATGCAATGAGAAATATGATGAAGAGATGTTGAAGCAAGAGGAGACGGTAATCTGAACCTGCACATTCTCAATGGGGACAACATTGCCTCAAGGACGCAGCAGTCAATTCTTGAGGAGATGAACTCTCAGTCAACACATGGTCCATAGCAAATAGATAGCCTGTGGGTGGTATTAAATTTTCATGGGGGAGGGAGGGCGCGGACAGGAATTAGGAAAAAGCTTTTAAAGGGGGCAATATGTCTAAAAAATCTGTTGGGAGGGGGCACTAATTTTTAAAAACTTTGAGATGCAGTATTTTAACCAGTTGAGATTAAAATGTTTTATTTTTCAACTTTACTAAGACATGTGCACCTATTGCTAAGGATCCTCTCAGGGCCTTGGGAAGGACCCAAACGTGTGGGCTCTGAAGCCACAGCTTTATTAGCTTTGTGGTAAACCCACGGCAGGCACATTCTGCTGCAGGACTCATGAATTCTGAGCAGTCCATGTAGCTCTTTCTCAGCTATGAGGATTTCACCCTCAAGTGAATATACTGGATCAAAAATAACCATAGTGATTTCTTTTCAGTGGCGCCACCTTTATATCTGCCCTCAAATGTAGACAGAAGGAAATTTATCAAAGAAATGAGTTGGAAGAGAGTAGGGAGAGAAGTACTGGACTGCAGAATGCCAGAGGAGAGGTCACAACCTTAACTCAGACCACAACCTTAGCTCAGACCTCATCCATCAGCCAGCTCACAGGAGCACACAACTGGTCACTGTGAGATACATGTTGAATTACGCAGCTGCTCAAGCATGTGTGGAAGGCTGGAGGGTAACACATGGCTGTGAAATTCTATTACCCGAGGCACCTTTGCACAACTATTTCTTGTATCCCCCTCAAATGCCTTTTTTCCATGTCCATAAACATCTTACTGTTCTTCAAGACTCAGCTCAATTCTTCATGTCAATCTAGTCTACTCTCCTAGATGGTTCTTATAGTAGTCATAGAGTTGTTATTATCATTCTTTCTGAAAAAGTCCAGTGTTCTTAAATCATCTGAGCTTTTTGCAATAAGATTTTGAGTCTCATTTAGTTTGTATCTTCAAACAAAGTGGAACAATGCCTGTATGAATTACTAAAGATCAGAAGCAATTACAACCTGCTATGTATGTGGGGCTTTATGAGAAGATAGCAAAAGAATATGTAGGTAATAAAGAGGAGGTTACCTCTATTTTTGTAATAGAGGTATTTGTAGTATTGAAGCAGTAATTATGTACAGAATCAGGGAAAGACTGAAAACAAAAGATGTTCATTTCAAGTTTCTGTCCTGTTAATAGATCCCTGACACAGAATTATTATTAGTCCACTCAAGAAATAAAATTATACTGTCCTCTGCTACCTTGAGTTATATTAATAATTGTTTTATACTACTGAACAGCCAAGATATGAAGAATAGAATACTTATATTTAAAAAAGAGAGAGATCATTTTTATGCCAAAGAACCTTTCAGATATATCAAAAGTATGCTCAATTTGCTTGGAATTGCTGTTGGAGAACAGGAAGATATGACTTACCCTTCTTGCCAATGGGCCCGGTCTTGCCAATGTTGCCTTGGTCTCCCATATCACCCAGTTCTCCCTTAATTCCTGAAAAGCAAAGCATGCCATCTTTCTATCAGAACATTTTATCTTCCCTTTAAAGATGTGGCTAATACACGATATCCACGTGAAGGAAATACCAAAAAGTGCATTCTCCTTTCTGTGGTATATTTGTATTTACTATTTTAGTAGCATTATAATATATGTATTAAAATTAAAATGTGGGTATGGCAATCCTGAACCTGATGATATTAAGATGCTTACTGATGCAATCTTTCTGAAAGGACTACCGCAGAAGATGTTTAATCTTAAGGCCAGATAAGGGGCTGAGTGAAGAAGTCTTGCATTTTATTCTAATTCTGTGCCTCGCTAGATCAATTTCAGCTTCACTTTAGGTTCTATTTCTTCTTTGTTTTACAACCGGATTTGACTATCTTAGGGAATATACAACAAAGGTATAGAATATTATACATATTTATAGTATAAAAGTATTTTAAATAAGAATATCTCAAGTTGAGGTCTCAAAGGCCTGGGAGTGTTTTCCTCTTTTTAAATGATGAGGATTTAAAGAGCAGTGGTCTCAGGCCACCACTTTGTACCATTGACAGGGAATATTTCTAGTGCTTGAAGTCACATGTCACAATCCAGAAGCCATGTTTGGGTGAGACTTACTTTTGACTTTGTCAGTAAAAACATTCTCTAATAGCCTTTGTATTATTCTCATTTTCTTTACTCCTAGTCCTTCCATAGTCCACCAGATGTTTGAGAAAGGTGAGAAAATCAAAGGATCAAATAATTTTCTTCTCCTTCTTATCTTCCTCCTTAATTTCTAGGTCAGCCAAAAAAAGTTGCTTAGCAGTGGCTTCTAAGGGGAGACACAGCTTTGAACACAGCTGTGTTTCCCAAATTCAGAGTTTCTTAGATATTCTCAGAGATGGCTATTCCCTGGGGCTCCCAGAGCATCCCATTCTAGGCATCCCTAAGGATGAAATTTGCAAAATGGGGCTGAGTCTTGTAGACAGGTAGCTCATAAGAATTCTCTGGTGGCAAGTAACTTTATATCTGAAATACATTTCATGTATCTTTAGAGCAAAGGGTGTTATGAAAGCTGCTAATTCCTAGAGCAAGTCCAGGAGAGAGAAGAACAATTCTCACATTTACAGCATCAAGTTCATACCATTTTACTTACCTTTTGGCCCCATGCGTCCCACTTTGCCAAGCTTTCCCTCCTCTCCCGGATCTCCTTTTTCACCATCGTCTCCTTGTGAAATGGAAAATGAACAAGTGAAGCAGCTCAAGAAGCAACATTAGCATATCCTCCCAGGATAAGGTGAATGTGGTTGAAATTCATCCTTCCACTCAGAGCTTGCCTACAACCTCCATGTGAGATAACAGAGATAGAGAGATAGAGATAGAGATAGAGATAGAGATATAGAGATAGAGATAGATAGAGAGACTGGACACCCAGGAAGAGAAGAAACTCCCAGTACCCTTTCTCTTTCATTTTTCTTCATGTCCAAGTCTATGTTTAAAGAAATATACTACTAGTGAATCCTAGAGAAGCTTGTTTGGCCTTGACAAATCTATATTCTTGCTGGAGAATCTGGCAAACTCTGGAAACATTTACATGTATATACATTAAATATATGCAGTAGGTAGATGTATATCTCTCCCTATATAAACATATATATGTTGATATGTTATATGTATAATTTTGTTTAACATGTATAATAGAAATATATTATATAATATACAATTATTTGTAAAATAATATAAATTGATATTTTAAAATTATATAAATATATTCTATACACATCAATTTATTACTCTATGACTGCATGCTTGGGCATGGACCAGGGAGCTATGAACAGAAGACTAGCTAAGACTGGGACAGCTGCAGAGCAATCTGTGTGAGCAGCGACTACCTGATCATAGGTGGGCCCAGCTCCTGTACCTCATCCAGTCAAGAAGGACTGAATGGGTGGTTTAATGAAAGATACCCTGGTCTGTGAATCAGGAATTTTGGATTTTAATGTCATGGCAGTCACCGATGGGTTGAGCAGATCTTTAAAAGTTCATGATTGAGCTTATTGGCTTTGGAATATGACAGATCTGGACTTAAAATTGGGCTTTACCATTAACTGTCTGGAGAAAGTTGGATGCCTAACTTCCTTTTCTGGGTCTCATTTTTCTCTCCAGCAAAATGAACTGCTAATGCCTATTAGAGAGGGCTCTCAAGAAATTTAAATAAGATAATATTCATAAAAGACCTGGCACCTAATCAGTGCTTAGCAGTGATGGTTATTTTATTTTCTCCTTTATATTTACGTTTCCTCACCCTTAACATGGGGATAATACCTGCCTTCCTTACCTTTCAGTTGTTTTAGGATCAACAAGTGAGACATATGAACACACTTTGAAAACAAAGAGCATAACACACATAGTATTATGACCTGCATTGTCATCACACCAATCTCAGGATATGATGAGTCTTATCCATCACCAGTGTAAGGAAGTGAATAAAGGAATAAAGGACTTTTAAAGACAACAATGAAGTTCTTGGGGGGGGGGGAGAGAGAGAGAGAGAGAGAGAGAGAGAGAGAGAGAGAGAGAGAGAGAGAGAGGTGGTTGAGATGTTCATTTATTTATTCAGAAAAGGCATGGCCAGCCATTCTCTTTTTTATTTTCCTGAGAGAAGAAAGTTAATGTTATAGATGTAAGCACAAACAATGTACAGAAGAGTTGAATTTCCAGGTCCATTGGTCAAGTGTTGGAACATTTTACACATGAAGCTCTTGAATCTCCTGGGAAAGGTTTTCAAACTAGAATGGACAGATGATTTGTGTGGTCAGAATGGAGGGGTGAAGAGGATGGACTAAGAGGCATCTCTCTACAGTTCATAGTGAAAGTTTATTGAGCAATTACAATGTGTGCCAAGCACTGTGCTAATATAATCATCATGGAAATTCCAGAAGGTGAGAATTATTATTGCTCCATTTCATGAGTGGAAAAACTGAGGCTCAATGAGGTTAAGTTGTTGTCTATTGCCATAGAACTTTCAAGTGGTAGAACTATGATTCAACAGCAAGTATATCTCTGCCCCTCCAGGTCCCCATAGGTAAACAATTGTCCCTTCCAGTCTAGGCTTCTGTGACTGCTAGCAGATTGTGGATTTTAGGGAACTTCTCAGTGCTAATTTTTTTCTGAGAAAAAAGGGGAGAGGCTGAAAGAATGTTAGTTCCCTTTTAAACAAGAAAGTTAGTGCAGAGGAAAAAACACACAGCTTATTGTCTCAATGACAGTTCACAGGGAACACACCCTGGAGATAGCTTAGTCTAAGTGAGACCTGACTTCACCATTCATCAATGAGGGAACTTGGGGAGTCCTCACCCTTTTTGAGGCTTCTTTCACTCATTTGTCGACTGGACAAAAATAATACTTTCTTTCCAGAGGGTTTTTTAAAGGTCAGGTGAGAAATGTATGTTTCTCTAGGAAGCCCTTTCTAACACTTTCAGGCAGGCCGAATTCTCTAATTATCTTCATTGTTTAAAATATCACCTTATACTGAGGGCGTCCGTTTAACTGCACCAGCCCTTTGTCCTGTGGAATGGCTGGGTCCATGAATGATTTATTCTAGCATCACCAGAATTTAGCACAGTGTTTGGCTCTGGTGCTTCATAAATACAGTTGAACTGAAAATATTTTGTGAGCCGTCAAATGTTTTATAAATGTAAGGATAGCATCTACTGAATACCGTATGCCAGAAGGTCCCTAGTATTTGCATGCATCCTGTCATTTGATCTCCACAACAACCTTCCCAGTGGATACTATTCTTAGCTTCATTTCACAGGTGACAAAATGGGGTCAAAGAGAGGTTAAGTAATTTCCCTAAGAGTCACATAGCTCCTAAGTAACAAAGCCGGGATTCGAACTGGAGCATTTGTTATCAAAGTCCATGTTTTGACCAAACTGTATGATTGGGAACAAATTCCTGTCTTAACATCTTTGGATTTGGGATTGCTATTCTGTACAATGGACCGAAGATGCTCACCCAAAAGCAAGATCAAAGGCAGGCATGTATATGAAGCACTTTGTGAATCGTAAAAGCACAGGAATGTGAATTATTGGTGCCATTATTATTTCTGACCCGTCTCCCCCTTTCCTATGAGCTCTCCTATTCACTTTCAAGCAAGTACCTAACTGGAGGCAATTAAATGAGTGACTCACTCATCTGCTCCCTGATGGCTCCTGATGGGAGCAGACCTGGGAGGGTGAGTACAAGATTACTATTCTTCTGACCTGTGTGCCCGCATTCCAGCCTAGTGGTGAGCGGGCTGCTAGCTGAGATGCAGCAAGCACCCTACATGTGCCCTTGCCTTCAGCGTGGGTCCACGGTTCATTGGATCTCTGGGACTTGCTTTAATGAAAACAGAGGAGAGGTATAAGAACAAGCTTTGGAAAGGATCCCCCACATGGCTCACAGCCACCTGCTTTTATCCTCTTGGCAATGAATCATTGGATTAGCAGAGTTCCTTTCCCTCTTTTAAAAACAGCTATGTTCATTTTAAATGTAAGTAAAAAGCTATAAGCTAAAAAGAACTAATTTCAATTTTACAGAAACAGCCTGTTTTGGCACCTCCAGGCCACTGGCGTGCTGTGACAATCTCTCCAGCAGAGCACACAGTTGACCAATTTTTCTTAGGTAGGCTATTCCCACCCCCCCGCCCCCAATAAGCAAAACGTTAAAATTAAATTCTAGTTTGAAATGAAATAGCTGAACCTAGGTCAGTACCTCCTGCTCAAAGGAAGTAATTATTAAAAATTAGTGGATTGGTTTCAGAAATGCTAAAGAAAATTCACTGGAAGCTGTTCTTTTCCCATCAAAATAATCTTATGGACTGGGGAGAAGTTCTTAGCAATCCTTCCCCTGATCAGCCCTAGAACTGAATGAGGTAGATAGTATGGTGTCCTTTGTTAATGAGGCCAGACTCTTCCTCCAAAGATATCCTTCCCATCCCTACTCGTTTTCCATATATGCCAATTGCTTCCTTATTGTTGGGAATTTCATAGTCATCGATTATTGCATGGCCCTCTTCTGTATACCAGATACAATAGTATGGTCTTAAAAGGGACCACCTCCCAGGACTTTTCCTTCCCTAATTATAGCCTCATCATTTCGCTAAAATATTCAGAGTTCCCTGGGACCTGCTATTGTTGTCTTGTCTCCATTCAGCAAGTTTATCAGCCCCTCTGTGCCTTCACCTGCTTCCCCGTATGTCCTAGATTCTTTCAACTCATCACTGCCTCCCAGGGCTCCCCTGTGGCAAGACTGTACTGAATTGGTGAAGATAGATCTGGAGCAGGTCGTTCCATTTCTCCGAGTCTTAGTTTTATTCAGAAAATTGGGAAAATGATCCTACTTCATGGGACTGGTGTGGACTAAAGGAGACAATGCATGATGAGTGTTCAGCACAGGGCCTGGCACTTGCTAAACTCACCCGTTCTTGCTTCAATAGGATTATTATTGTCATCATCATCATCCCCAGAAATGACATCTCTTTTAAACTTCCCTTTGTATTCAGTATCTCAATCTTTATTCTATATTCATTATTTACTTGACTTTAAAAAATATTTACTATAACATTTAATTTAAACATTTTACATAATGATACACAGAAATAAATACACACCCATGACTGAGATTTAATGATCAACATGTTGTCCTTGCTTTACATATTATTTTACTGATTTTAAAAAAAGTAAATTATAGACATCGTGACCAAACTTCCTTAAATATTTCAGCAAGTGTCTCTAAAAGGTAAGAACATTCTCCTATGTAAACATAATATCATTTTATTAATCTTACTTTTTAAGGGATTATAGGGTTTTCTGATGTCACCTTCATAGAATTCTGTGATCTGGTTTATCTTGAGCCTCTACTGCTGTGCTATATATAATGAAAAAGAGATAAGCACTAAGAAAGAGAAGGAGACATTCAGAGGAGTAAACCTAGGTTCTTTGAAAACAAATCATGACAAACAATTTCATTTTGTCTTCTGAGAGGACTCTTAATGTATCAAGAAACTGCCATGACCAGAGTGGTTGGAGGAAGACAGATTTCCATTGGTCAATCATAGAAGACGGGAGTTGCTGGTAATCCGGAATGATATATTGATGAAGCCCTTGGGCTCCACTCTTAATATATCTGGAATTCAAGTCCTAATTTAGCTCTTTCCAGCTTTGTGAACTCAGGTGTGATATTTAACCTCTCAAAGTCTCGTTTTATCTATAACTAGAAATAAGTAGAATACTTACCTATTCCAAAGTCTGCCAAATTGAGGGCTATTTCCTTACTCTGAGACACATGGAACCTTGATTTATTTTAATAGCTTTGTGGTGAAAATCACATGTAGAAGACATCAATAAAAAGGTTTCTCACTCCCTTTGTTCCCTATCAAATGCATTGCTGAGTATTAGTCAGTTTCCTGCATTGCTCCTGCCCATTGCCTGAAGGTGGGATTCTTCAACAGCCTAAACGGTCCTATACCAGAACTGGCATTGATCGATTGGTTAGTGGGAGCCAACAGGAGAAGGTGATCTGTAGTTTGAATCCAGGCTTCGGTGAGCATGGATCTCTGACCCCCAGAGGTAGCAGTGGGTGTTCACTGTAGATGGACTACAGACCCCTGGTGACAATTCATCGCAGCCCTCGTTTCTCATTTGAGAACTAAAGGGACAATTTTCTTCATATTTCTTTTAATAAAAGGATAAAAAGCAAGCATGCATAATAGCTAAAAGGAGAATGATTTGTAGACATTCAGTTTTCCACCTTCATTGCCCTGAGGCAGCTTATCTGTGGACAAGGGAAATCCAGACCTTGGCCAAACTTGTTTAAGAGTAACAATAAACAATATGCTTCTCATGAATAGAAAAAAAAATATTTACATGTTCATAAAATATTCTTTATTCTGATCCTGCAATAGGGATATTTTACAAAAAAAACCCCCCACAAAAACCTCAAAACAAGTTCATCTTAGCCATAGGAAACGGCATGCCTTTAAGGAGAAAGGCTGTCCCAGGAAGAGTCCTTTGCAGAAGACAGCAGCAGCTCTCAACCAGGATGCCGTTTGCCAAGGGACTCAGCCTTCAGAACCACAGGCTTATACAACTGAAATGGGTGACAGGACACTCATTCAAGCTCCCTGTGGAAACTCCATGCAATGGACTGAATAGTTTTGTAGCCTATTATGAGCCGAATTGTGTCTTCTCCCCCCAAATTCATATGTTGAAGCCCTAGCCCCCAGGACTTCAGAATATGAGTGTATTTAAAGATAAGGCCTTTAAAGAAGTGATTAAGTTAAGTTGTGGCTGTTAGGGCTGCCCTAACTCAATCTGACTGGTGTCCCTGTGACAAGAGCAAACTTGGATACACAAAGAGGGACACACGAGGGCTGTGTGCACACATCCCGGAAAAGGCCATGTGAGAACACAGTGAGAAGGCAACTAACTGTACGCAAGCCAAGAGAGAGGTCTAGCTCAGAGAGACCAAATCTTCCACCTCCTTGAGCTTTGGACTTCTAGCCTCCACAACTGTAAGACAATACGTTTTTGTTGTTTAAGTACCCCGTGTGTAGTATTTTGTCGAGGCAGTCCTAGCAAACTAATTCACAGTAACACCTCTTATATTTTACACTAAATAGTTTTCCTCTGTGCTTCAGTTTCCTATCCTGGAAAATTGATATAGTTGTGCTTTTCTCGTGGAGTTACCTGAAGATTAAATGATATTATGGGTGGCAAAGTTCATAGGGAAATCTCTTGCATTGAGTGTGCCCTTACTGATCTACTGCATATTGAGTACACAGTGGGCATCTGTGGCTTGTGCCTATCTGGTATCCTCTGCCTGTGCTGCTGGTAAAAGCACCACAATTTCCCATAGGAAACCACACTTGCTTATTCTCCACCCATGTGGTTTAAACCTTGGTCACAGTAATGGGTTCAACAATGGATGTGTGAACCAATAAGAGCTCATAAGTCTCAATTTGTAGATAAGTTTTCTCAGTAAATCAAGCAGTTATAAATAAGTTTGGTTTTTTTTTAAATGGAGACTTGCTTTTTCTGCAGGGGTGGTGGGAAGAATAGACTATCATTGAAGTATCTGAAACAAAGAGGGAACCTTCATGAACATTAGTCATTAGAGAGAAGAGCAGAACCAAGGTGTGAAGACTGAGTTCTGAACATATCACTCGAATCTGAACATAGCTCAGCTTGCGTCCCTCCTTACTACACGAGTCTACTTCTCTCCTTGGCTTGCTCGTTTGATTAACTAGTTTAAGTGTAGTTTGTGTTTGGTGATCTTCTTTTCACTCGCAAACACAAGGTTCTTCACTCATATAACTATTAGACATTGATTAGGAGAATGAGGGCCTTGTTATGAGGAGATCGAAACCTCTGGAGATGGTGGACATGTAAACCTGTAGTTACTGTGGCAAATGCTGGAAGTGTAGCTATTATGGGAGCATAAAAAAGGAAACATCTCACTCTACTCACCCACCCCTAAACTTTTCCTAATTCTTTCTCAGGAACAAGTAAATGAGTTCTCTTGCACTGAGCTCCACAGAATAAATGTATATCTTAAGGTAAGAGAAAAAGAAAATAAGCTAAAATACAAACTTGTCATTCTATTCAGGCAAAATGTTCACAAAAGTTCATGTGGATTTTTATCTTCTATCTAACTCCATGCCCCATGTAGGTTCAACTCTTGAGTCACCTCCTCTACCCTGGAATCTCCTCAGTATAGCCTTTCCTGCTTATCTCCCTCTCCAACAGTCAGGATTCATCTCATTTTCTGAAAGAAATTCCCTTCATACTTCATAGTGTCCACCACACAGTGTCATAGGTAATGGGATAGATTAGGGATGAGATATGATTTTTTTCTGTATCTCCAGCACTTGGCACAGGGTCTGAGATACAATATGTGCTTTCTCAATTAAGGTTTTCAAAACAAAAGAACAATATCCTTAAGGATAAGTTGGCTAAATGTGAGCTTAATGACAATGCAGTTAAATAAATTAGTAATTGATTGAAATGTCATTCTCAATAATGGCTGATTAATGAATTTACTTTAGTCTGCTGGGATGTCTGAGATTGCTTAGAATCTAGTAAGGCAGCACAGGCAAATACACAAATCCTTCTCTCTACTGCACCCTCCATCCCATGTCTTTTGTTTCCTCTTCTAATTTGCCCGTGTCTACTGATATCACTGGCATGCTCTCGTCTCTCAGGCTCAATATCCAAATTGGCTTTGACTGTTTTTCTTCTTTACTCCCATATTGATTCTTAAGTTTTCTCACATCCATCTTTTCTTTTTCCATCCATTCCTATTGCCTTTATTTTACCGTGTAGAGTCCCCATACCTCTGTTCCATGCAGGTGATCCCTCAATGGTCTCACTGGTGTTTTACTCACTGGTGACTTGTCGTGCCTAGAATAGGGCCTGTTCAATAGTTGCTGGAATATTGGTTTCCTTGCATCTAAATTTCAGTTTTCAAAACTGTCTTACCAACTAGTCTTCATAAAATCACATTTTCATTATAAAACTGCCCCATTCAAATATTTCAGTAGTTCCTTTGTGTTCAGAGCCATGAGCAAACTAATTAGTCTAGCGTTTAGGCCTTCACAAATCAGTTTCAATGGAATTTTCTGGCATTATTTTCTGACACTGACATGCATAACTTCGATTCCTGTCCAACTTGTTTATTCATTGTTCATTAAAATGTCTTTATATTTGTGCCTCCATGGAAAGGCTTATGCTCTTCTTTTTGTTTGAAATTTATCTCCTCAGAGAAATAAAACAGAAGTCATAAAATAAAATGTAGAATTATATGTCCATATAAGAAATGAAATTTTTTACATGATAAAAGGTGTTGCATAAACATACAGGGTGGGACAAAAGTAGGTTTATGTGAAACATAGAGTTCATTCTTGCATTATTATTCATTAATAATTGTATTATTTTCTACACAAACAACTGTAAACCTAGTTTTCCCCACCCTGTATAAAGTTTATAAACAAATATGTGATAGACAAAGGAAAAATCAAACACCAAGACTCAAAAATGCTCAATATTGTCCTAACCAGTTTGGCTCAGTGGATAGAGCGTCGGCCTGTGGACTGAGAGGTCCCAGGTTCGATTCTGATCAGGGGCATGTGCCTTGGTTGCGGGCACATCTCCGGTGGGGGTTGTGCAGGAGGCAGCTGATCGATGTTTCTCTCTCATCGATGTTTCTAACTCTCTATCTCTCTCCCTTCCTTTCTGTAAAAAATCAATAAAATATATTTAAAAAAGAAAAAAAGCTCAATAGTCTTAATATGCAAAGAGCTTTTGCAAATTGTTTTTGAAGAAATACAACAAATGAAATAAAAAGATGCAATAAAAATATAAACAATAATACATAAACAATGTCCAGACTTATTATTAGAAAAAGAAAAGTATATATGTCAGTGTCTGTCAGAATTTGCCATTAGGTTTAATAATTTTAAAAGACTAGTTGCATCCAAAGATGCCATATATACAGAAAGGTCATTGTTTTAAGCGATGTAAATGGCTAAAGTATTTCTGGAAAATAATCTGTCCATAATTACTAAAGCTAAAACCCACACCCTTATTTTACCTTAGGAGCCTATTTGATGGGAATAACTGTAAGAACAAATGTACATATGAAAATATTTGTTTAGAGTGGTAAAAAACAAACACACATAAGAAACCTTAAAATTTGTCATCATGAGATTGATGAAAATACAAGGAGGAATATTATGCAGCTGCTAAAGGTAATGAGATGAGTTGAATAAAATCTTGGGAAGAAGAGTGAGCTCCATGTTACACTGTGTAAAGAACGTCTCTTAGAGAATCACAAAAAGATGATCCTGTTTAAAGCAAAGAATAAGCCATATATATATATATATATATTTTATTATATATATATATTTTATTATATATATATATAATAAAAGAGTAATATGCAAATTAACCATCAAGGCAACAAAGTTTCAATTATAGAAGATAAATAAACCCTAGAAACCTGATTTCAGCCAGTCTCGCTGGGACGTTAGGTCAATGAGAGCTCTGGCAGCCTGAAAACAGCCCTCAGCCCCTCACCCAGGCTGGCCACACCTCCATGGGTTGAGGGCCAGCCTGCAAACAGCCATCAGCCCCTCACCCAGGCTGGCCAGGCATAGGCACACCAGCAGGTGGACATCCCCCAAGGGGTCCCAGACTGCGAGAGGGCATAGGCGGGGATGAGGGACCCCCTCGAGTGCACAAATTTTTGTGCACCGGGCCCCTAGTGTGTGTGTGTGTGTGTGTGTGTGTGTGTGTGTGTATGCCAAAGTGACTGTTTGTTCAACCGGTAGCCATGATGCGCACTGACCACCAGGGAGCAGACATTCAATGCATAGACATAGGAACATGGAACAGGCTGATGAATCTCAGAGGGAAGCAGGGAGAGCGGAAGAGATTAACCAAAGATCTTATATGCACACTAGAGTCCTGGTGCATGGATTCATGCACCAGAAGGGTCCCTCGGACTGGCCTGCGGGGATCAGGCTGAATTCATGCACCAGGCCTCCGACATCCTCTGAGTGATTCCAGATTGCGAGGGGCCAGGCCGAGGAACCCCACTGGTGCATGAATCCAGGCACTGGACCTCTAGTATAGAGATAAATGTTAATGCCAAGCCATTAATGTTGAATACATGGGAGAAGTAGGTCTGGAAAGGGAAGGGTCTTTTGTGTATATTTTGTACATCTTTATAAATGTTATGTGTTACAACAAGCATGAAATACTCTTGCAACTTAAAAAACCCATAAATTATATAAAGGAACTGTGGCCTTCTTTCCCCTTATAAATACTACCCATGGGTCTTATCTGAAATTAAATTCTGAATTCTCTGAATTTATTGACAGAATTATTTCCTTGGCAATTCACCATATGGTTCCTTGTTACTGCTTCCTAATTGCTGCCTTGAAGCATTATTTAAAAATGCATTTTATGTAATTTTTTGTATTAATATAAGCTAGTTAGCGTGTACGTTCTTTGTGATAAGAGCCAATATTCTGCACTTTATTTGTTCTCAAGGGTCGTTCAACACTTCACAGTTTATTCATTCATTCCTTGAACAAACATTTATCAAATTTCTACTAGCTATCAAGTCCTGGTTGGGCCCTAGGGGCGTAACACCATATCTCATAAGACATGATCTAAGCTTAAAAGTTTGTGGGAAGGAAGCACAAGATCTTATAAATATCATGAGTGTTGTGAAAGGGGAATAGCTGTGTGTTTTGTTGGTATCTAACAAGTTGAGCCTTCAGAAAGATCAATGGTGTGGAGCTGAAGAGACCATGCTTTTACTTACGTCTCCTCAGATGACAAGATAACATATCAAATAGGGAAATAAAATGAAAGTGCTTTTTCAATATTAATGTGCTAAACAAATGCAAGAACATGCAATCTGTAAGGAGATACATTGTGATTAATTTATCTGGTAGTAATATTACTGTCAATAATGTCAAGAGCTAGTATTTATTGGGTGCTTACTATGGCCCAAGCCAGATTACTAATGTGCATGACCACAATGTGAACCAGTCCCTTATTTGTGTCCATTCAATTCTAGGGACCCATGAACTTCATTTGTCCTTCAACCCATCCTTGTGCAACTGAGCCCAATAAAACCAAAAACCAAAATCAAACAAACAAAAGGTGAGGATTTCAAGAATCATACACTCTTTTCCACTTGAATTACAAAGCACCTTCTCTTTGTATTCAGGCTTATTTGTTTTTTTTAAAACATTACTACTTTGGGCCTGCAGTCTTTTGCAGTCATTGCATGTCTGAGTAACAGGGAAGGAAAAAAAAACAAACAACTAACATTGTACTTAATGAAAAATACAACATTAAGGTTTGTTGGGCAGGTTTTCTGCTGCTTTCATATATCACTCTTTATTAAAATTCATTCAGAGCCAAGTGAGTAGAAACAAATGCTAGGAAAAAGCCATCCATCCAGGGCTAGGTGGCAAGCTTCTGCAATACACTGTAGTGGTTGGGAGCACGGGCTGTGGGATCTGAGTGCTTAGTTCAAGTCCTGGCTCCATCACTCACTGGCTGAGAGACTTTAGTAACCCACACAAATTCTTTAAACCTCAGTTTCCTCATTAGAAACTCAGAATAGTGAAATATCTCCTCAGGGTGTTATTGAGAGGAGCAAATGTGCTATTGCCGGTGAAGGGTTGTTGAATGGTGCCTGGAATGCAGGACACACTCGAGAAATAGTGCATTATGACAGTATCATCCAATGGGCCACCTAGAATTTCTCATCACTCGAAATTAGAGGGATAAAAAAAAGACACCAATGGGAAGCCAGCCCATTCTTTGCTTGTGCAGATTTGCACCTTCCTGGATGATGCCTGTTTTTGCTTCCAGAGATTTATGTCCTGGCATTGAAATTTTTACAACACTCTAAAGCTGTGACATACAATATTGTCTAAAATTTCTTTTAGTAAAAAGTGCGACAGAAACATTTTTTTAAAACAATTTGCCAAGTTTTTTTATTTTTATTGATTTTTTACAGAGAGGAAGGGAGAGGGATAGAGAGTTAGAAACATCGATGAAAGAGAAACATCGATCAGCTGCCTCCTGCACACTCCCTACTGGGGATATGCCCACAACCAAGGTATATGCCCTTGACCAGAATCAAACCTGGGACCCTTCAGTCCGCAGGCCGACACTCCATCCACTGAGCCAAACCGGTTAGGGCCAGAAACATTTTTTATAAAAAGAGTAGCACTGTCAATGAATATGAGTGATTACTATGCTATTACTATACATCAATATCCCAATCCATGGGCATTCCAAAACTCATTGAGAGTGGAAGTGTCCTGACTGGTGACTATGACAAAATAGAAAAATTATGAGTCAAGACTATATAGTTTGTGTGGTTAGCTTTTGTAGAGAAGATATGCTAAGAAATATTTATAGTACC
This sequence comes from Murina feae, assembly GCA_004026665.1. Classification (NCBI taxonomy): domain Eukaryota; kingdom Metazoa; phylum Chordata; class Mammalia; order Chiroptera; family Vespertilionidae; genus Murina; species Murina feae. The sequence continues at coordinate 18,653 of PVJC01032865.1, forward strand.
CATTTCCAACTGCCTATGGACTTTTCCATCAGAATGTCCACAGGCAGCTCAAACAAACTTTAGAACTCATAACCTGCCAATTTTGCTTCTGAAAGACCCCTCTAACATCCTACCCCTTTCTCCATATCTCAGTGGCCTTAATTCATCTCTTTTTTAAAATTCATATCCCATCAGGACCTTCTCATATCCTTCAGTCTACCTTCAACTCTTCCAAGAGATTTATCTGCCAAGAAAACAATATTTTTGACAGAAAGAATTAAAAATATTAATTAATAAATAATATTTCTAATTATTTCATTCTCCTACTCAAAACCTTCCATTGGCTTCTCTGGTTTAAACTGTTATTTGGCTGGTAAGACTTGATGCAATTTCACAACTTCTAGAAAATAGCTATAAAAACAATGAAGGAGGAGGAGGAGGAGGAGGAGGGGGAGGGGGAGGAGGGAGAAGAGGAGGGAAAACCCAAAGTACAATGAAAACTGGATTAACAAAATGTATCAAGTTTCTATTTACATTAAATCCATTGGAGCTAGAATAGGGAAAATTCTTCTGGCTCTACCTTATTAAAAAATTGATCCTATTTACCTAAAACGAGGTAGGATAACAGTTCCTCTTCCATTGGACACCTTACTCCAAGACTCTATCTATACTGACCAGAAAACTGAATAAATAACTTGCTTGCATTAATGATGTTTTTTTAATATGGATGAGTACTGGGTCCTAACCTCCCACCTCACCCATATTCTAATTCCAAAAAGTAAGACAGAAAGAGATATAGGGGAACAGGCAGCAATATGCATTTTGGGAGAGTCATTTCCCACTAATAAAGCCTTATAAGCAGGTACAGGAACACGTTGGCAGCAGTAAATGCTGGAAATGTTTGTTTTGCATACGCTCATCTATTCAATACAATATTATAGAAGCAGAAAGAGGGAGCAAGAAGAAGTTGTATATTAGTATTTTGGGACCACATTAGAATAATAACAACATGGTATTGGCTTCTCTGATCATGAAAAGTCATATATATATATATATATA
>PVJC01032866.1:0-19697 GCA_004026665.1 Murina feae
GCCCTTTGAGCCCTGGCGCCACCCCAGGTGCGGTTGGCCAGAGAGGGAATTCAGGAGTTGGCTCCAAGACATGTCCAGCCTGTCTAGCCCAGTCCTGCCCTGCCAGCCACCTTATAATTAATTTCTTTTTGATGCACATGAATCCATGCATCGGGGCTCTAGTAAAATGTAATTTGGTCAGTGTAGATAGGTGGAGCTCATTGAGAATCTGTAGACCAAGCATCTGTAGACCCACCTGTAGATTGGCAGAATTTTCCGTTGCCTTTGCACTGACCTGGCTCACTGCAGACCTCTGACCCTGCACGCCCTACCAGGTCTCCCTGGCCTATGTCTGCACTCTGTGTCTTTACTACATCTGTAACACCTCCCATTTCTCTTTCTCAGCTTGATGTGTTTGATGCTGCCGAGCGGTACCAGCAGGCGGGCCTTCCCCTGATTGTTCTGGCTGGCAAAGAGTACGGCTCAGGCAGTTCCCGGGACTGGGCAGCCAAGGGCCCTTTCCTCCTGGTGAGTATGACATAGGGACACCCCCACAGGCGGCTGCCCCTGTGGACCGGAAGGGCCGCTGGGAGGGGCCATGAATCCATTCTGGTGCTTCACTCGCCACAATGAGAAAGACAGCTCAGAAAAGCGTGTGGTGTTTGTTCCTCCCCTGCTTCTTGGTGGACTGGCTTCCCTTCTCTCAGTGAAGAGCAATATAGAGGTGAAATGGTTCCCTCAGACCACACATATCCCGGCACCATGGTCTTTGGGGGTCACAGTAGAACAGCTGGGGGGAAGGTCTCTGAAATCATACCCAAAAGTTTGAGTGTCTTTTTTCTAAGGGGAAAATTCCATGGTTTTCAGAATGTTCTCAAAGGTTGAGGACCCAAAATTTGTTTAAGGTCATTGTCCCCAGTGAACTTGAGGGATAAGCCAGGGCTGCTGCTGTCTTGTCTACCAGGTTCTTGGAAGGGAAAACGTCAGGAGCCTGAGCTTTGGGTAAACTCAGGGAAAACGCTTCCTACAATGCTTTTTACTACCTGTGAAAGTCTCTTATAGCCATGCCCACCAGCCAGTCAGAGTGAACCTATGCAAATTAACCCAGCCAAGATGGAGGCCGGCAATCACCGAGCTGGAGTAAGCAGGAGGCTTCCATTGCAGCAGGAGTAAAACTGTTTGCTGGTTGCCTGGGCTTCTCTCGGCTCCAGGCAACAACGTATTTGCAACATTGTCTCAATTATAGAAGCCACAGAGCTGAAGCCAACAGAAAGCTTTGTTATCTGCCTAGACCTTGGCTTAAAGGAACAGCATATCAATTATAGAAGAAAAATAAACCCCAGAAACCTACTTCCAGCCAGCCTTGCTGGAACATTGGGTCAATGGGAGCTGTGGGCAGCCTGAAAGCCTGAAAACATCCCTCAGCCCGTCACCCAGGCTGGCCACACCCCAATGGGGTGAGGAACCCCACTGGGGGGCTTGGCCAACCTGCAAACAGCCATCAGCCCCTCACCCAGGCTGGCTAGGTACCCCAGTAGGGACTCAAAACCTGAAGGGACTGTGGGCAGCCTGAAAACGGCCCTCAGCCCGTCACCCAAGCTGGCCACACCCCAATCAGGTGAGGGACCCCACTGGGGGGCTGGGCCAGCCTGCAAACAGCCATCAGCCCCTCACCCAGGCTGACCAGGCAAGTGGACATCCCCAGAGGGGCACCAGACTGCAAGAGGGCACAGGTCAGGCTGAGGGACTTCCCAAGTACACAAATTTTTGTGCACCAGGCCCCTAGTTTATACAGAACTAGGGACATGAGTAGTATGCATTTATAAAGATTTATACTCCCTCCCCCAAAATAACTACATAATACATGTATCCAAAAAATCCACACAAAATATCTGCTATCCTGAAGAGTCTGCTCTTCCTCCATAAATTTGTTTTTAAATTTGGGAAAGTCTTGGCCAGGTAGCTCAGTTGGTTAGAGCATGGTCCCGATGTACCAAAATTGCAGGTTCAATCCCCAGTCAAGGAACATACAAGAATCAATCAATGAATGCATAAGTAAGTGGAACAACAAAACGATTTTTCTTTCCCTCTCTCTCTCTCTAAAAGTCAATAAATAATTTTTTTAAAAACTGGAAACACCTGTGGGATTTTTAAAAATACCTGTGCCTGGATCTCATCCCAAGAGATTACAGTTTAACAGGTAAGGAAAAGGGCTGTTATGTCACATTTTAAAAGCCTCCCTAGGTGATTCTAATATGCAGCAAATTTGAGAGCCACTGCTCCATAGCCATGGTTTTCATGACTTCCTCTTCTGCCCAAACTCCCTGTGTGAGAATCTGTGCAGTAGATCAGGGATAGTGCCTGAGATTCTACATTTTTAAAACATTTATTTGTTTATTTGTATTGATTGATTAGAGACAGAGAGAGAAATGTCAGTTGGTTGCTTTCTGTATGTGCACTGACTGAGGATCCAGCACAACCTTGGCAAATTGAATTGGGACGATGCTCTACCCAGTGCTCTACCCGGCCAGGGCTCTAAGATTCTACATTCTTAACAAGCTCCCTGAGGGACCCTTATGTAGGGGTGTTCTTAAAAGTGTACCCTAGATATCAAGTGAGCTTTTAGGGGTACCTAAATATTCTATTACATTTAACTAATATTTGGAAAAAGGGTGTTTTAGTTAATCAAGTATCCTGGTTTATTGATCATTGCTGTATAGTATTTCCAGTTATAGATTGCCAGTAAAATGTGCTTTATAGATAGCTTAATATCAACAGTATATTCCATAGAATTTGACCTTGAAGCAGGAAGTATAAAAGCACACAGTAGGTAATTCTTTACTCTCTTGATAGTATCTACACTAATAAAAGAGAAATATGCAAATTGACCATATCTTTGCAACTCCCACCATCCAATCAGGCATGAGTATGCAAATTAACCAAAGATGATGGGTTAATTTGCATACACAGGTGCTGAGTGGCCGGGGGTGGGTTGGGAGGCAGGTGTTCCACACTGCGCCAGCAGCTCCGGGCCTCTGGGCAGCATGGGAAGGTGGAAAGGCAGCTCCTGGTTGGAATGAAGGCAGAAAGGCTGCTCCAGGCCTGAGCAAAGGTACAAAGGAGGCTCCAGCCAGAGGGAAGGTGGTGCCGGCAGCCAAGGGAAGGAAGGCCCATTCTTGCATGAATCTTTGTGCATCAGGCCTCTAGTGTTCTATAAGTTGCTTCTCTGATTAAATCTTTCATGTCTGCCAATGGACCTACAATCATAGCAGAATTGAAGGGAAAGAAAATATTTTCTTTATGTTGTTTTGTGATGTGGATTCCAGTACAGTGAAAGTTTGCTAAGAGGTGTCGCATCACACAGTGGCTCAGTGTGTGGTCAGACTGACTGGGTTCAGAATACTAGATACTCCCCTGACCACCTGGCTTGGTGCAGGAGAAATGAGAGCAGTCATTTAAGGGCTCACACAGTGCCTGTACTGTGCAGGCACTCACTGAGCCCTGACTACTGTGCTATTTATAGTCAGTGGGTAGCTTTTTGTGTAAACGATTACTTCGTACTTATAAAGAATGTAGGTGTGAGAAGAGTTTTGACTTAGGAAGCCTTTTGCTAAGTTTCTGTGTGTCTAAGGAAAACCTGGGACTGTGTCCAAACCCCTCTCCTGGTCCTCAGGGAATCAAGGCTGTCCTGGCGGAGAGCTACGAGCGCATCCACCGCAGTAACCTGGTCGGAATGGGAGTGATCCCCCTTGAGTACCTCCCGGGGGAGACGGCAGACACCCTGGGACTCACCGGGCGGGAACGATACACCATCAACATCCCAGAGAACCTCAAACCACGAATGCAAATCCAGGTCAAGGTGAGCTGGGGCCTCTCCATGCCAGGGCCTGCTCCTGTGTTTGTAATCCATCTTGTTAGAAGGAAATCAGTGGGATTTGGAAGGAGAATTAAAAAAAGGGTAGTACTAAATTAACCTTAAGAATTTTACTAGCCCCCTTTCTGCCTGCCTCATAACATATCATATATTTCTGTTTATTCAGTTATCAGTTCCATTCATTCCTCCAAGCCTTTCCCATTCTTCCCAGTTTCACTTAGCCTGGAGACTAGTGGTGAAAGCTCGGGGGTAGGACATTACCTAAAAAACACCTTTTTATTATAAGAATGTGACAGCAGACACTGTGCCCATCCGAGTCTTACCCCAAATGACAGCTCCCTGGGTGAGGAAAAGAGGAGATGCCCACACCCAGGTCTCAGGGGGACTTAGACTCCCAGGCAGAGGCAGCTGCTGAGGTCTGTGTCCAGGGTGAGGAGCTGGGCCCAGTGCATAAGGGACCCCAACAAAACCTGCTGACCTGAGGCACTTCCCTCTGCAAGGAGCCCTGAGAGAGGCTTGGAAACACCATGCCCAAGGCCACAGTGACTACTGCCTAGAGAGGCCCTTTCTAACTCTCAGATGCCTCTCACATCCATCACTCACACTCTCAGTGCCTTCCCATGCAGATGAGTCATTGGGGATCTTTTAAAATGCAGCTTCTGAATCAGCGGGCCTGGGCTGGGGCCTGAGGCCGTGCATGTTCCCAGGTGATGCTGGTGTGCGGACCCCTCCCCGGGGGGCCGACCTGGGGGCCGCTGGGCACAAGCTCCTCCTGACTGAGCTGCCTCCCCTGCTCCCTCGGTGACTTTTCTTGCTTCTTTGTTGTTGCAGCTGGATACCGGGAAGACCTTCCAGGCGGTCATGAGATTTGACACCGATGTGGAGCTCACTTACTTCCACAACGGGGGCATCCTCAACTACATGATCCGCAAGATGGCCAAGTAGGCCCCGTTTCCTAGGAGACCTGCCCTGGCAGCTGCTCCAGAGCGTGTGCGGAGCACTGGCCGCCAAGCCCCGAGCCCCTGCTGCGGAAGCGAGTCCCCTGCCTGCACGCGGGGTGCTGCCTTGCAGGCGGAGCACTGGTGCTGTGGTGCCCTTCCTCCAGGCACAGGCAGCAGTTCCTACATTCTCTATTTTCCTTCGTCTTTTTATCTTTTTCTAGAATTTGGAAGCTAGCATGGTGGAATGCCAGTAGTGCCAGAAAGAACTGGGTGTGTCTTTAAAGTTACTGATCACAGAACATTGATTTTTCACTCTTAGCCTGTTCGTGTTCAGCTGAACACCAGCAAGTGTTCTCAGAAGGAAGTCCCTGTCCTCTCGGTGTTTCTCGGTTCTCCTCGGCTCAGTGGAACCTTCCCCTGCCTGTTTGTTACACCAGTGTTAACTGACATGGGTAGATGTGAACTTTTGCACACTTCAAATCACAATGGTGATTGCGACTCTCTCCCGCCCCCTTTCCTTAGGAGTCAATGGTCCGGATACCTTGTGGCCGGGTCAGAGGTGAAAACTTTTTGATTATGTAACTTTTGATCGATCACCATTAAAGAAATGTGAAGTTCTTTTACTATCTTTAAAATTTTTCCCCAAAAAATTTTTTTCACTTGTCCAGAGGGTAACTTTGTTTGGAGGTGGTTTTGCAGAGAGACAGATATTTCTAATTTGAATAAAATTAAATCTATTTTCAAGGAAAACCTTTTGACTTTGGAATTGAATTCTGCTGTGTGTGTGGCTATAGTTTTGGGCTATTTAGAACAGAGAGAATCTCAGATGTTAGCTTCCCAAAGGCTGGCTGACCTTTAGGTTCTCCTGTTTGTTCAGCCACGGCAGTGATCTGCAGGTGGGGTTGAGGAACCAGCATGTCCTCTGCCCTATTTGGGAGCAGACAAGCAAGTAGCAGGAAGGGTAGTGAGCAGGTCATAACTTTAATTTTTGTGTCCTCTAGTTTATCTGCTTAGTTTCATGACTGAAGTTGTTTCAGGGCACATGTCTCTTATTCTGTGCCAGCAGCAATAATAAAATATAGACTTCAGTGATTCAAACATCAGAAACTTATTTTCTTATAGTTCTTGGGCTAGAAACCCAAGATCAAGGTTCCAGCCAATTCATTTTTCTAGTAAGTGCTCTTTCCCGGCTCACAGACAGCCACTTTCTGCTGTGTGCTCCCATGGCCTTTCCTCAGGGCCAGCACAGAGAGAAAGAACTAGTTCTCTGTTGTCTCTTCTCATAAGGGCACTAATCTTATCAGATTAGGGCCCCACCCTTAGAATGTCATTAAACCTTAATTACTTCCTTAGAGCTCTCATTTCCACAGAGGCACACTGTGGGGTAAGGACTTCAACATATGAAATTTGTGGATACACAAACATTCAGTCTATAACAGGGCAAACACAGTCTAAAAGGACCTATTTCAGCTAAAGGTGCAGACTTAGGAAGTTCCGGTAACTTAGCAGTATTCCCCCTAACATGCTTCCTGGTCAAACAGTTGGGCTGATTAGAGACTTCAGCTTTATGACAACCAAAGAGAATTCTAAAGTTCTGTCATCATCTGAACCAGCCCAGGCACTCCGCCCTCCCCTCCATCAGCAATAACAGAATATATTCAATTACTGTCTTTGGAGATTTTTCAAACCCTTTATCTAAAAGGTTTTATAAAAAATAAAAAATAAATAATATATATATATATATATGACTAACCTGAGGGTATTTTCTTTTTAAACTAAGGAAATATTGTTTTCATTGTAAAACTGACGCATAGCCCCAAAAGAAAGTTGGGAAAACATAAAACAGTACCAAGAGAGAAAAATGGGAAGGTGCTCACTGAAAAACTTCTATCCCCAGTAAAATTGAGGAGGAGAATTAGGAAGTGCTAAAGAATTTCTTCTCACTGCAAATCTGGAATAGGTGTTTTGAAATATCTTGATCTCCAAACTTGAGGCTCAAGTAATGTTTTTTAAAATGAGTCAACACTGATGTAATCCTAAAGTAAGTGATAATTTGTTGATCTCCTGAATTGTAAGGTTCATCTTTTGAGTTAAAATATTCCTCACACCTCTGTCCAATAACAACTCTCATTTTCTGAGCACTTGTTTCATACATCTCGTTTTATTCCTCCAAACTTCCCTGCGAGTTAAATAACATTATTGTCCCAACTTTGCAAATGGGGAGACTGATTACTTAAAAGACAGAGTAACTATCTGAGGTCACACATCTTGTACCATATGAGGCAGAACTGGTATTGGAACCACTGATTCCAATGGTAAAGCTCTCCCCCAGCTCTGCAGTGCTCATTGCTTCCAGAGACTCTGAAGTGGTGACCTCTGCAAAGGATCTGGAGAAAGTGGTGTGTGTGCATGTATGCCTGCAGGTGTGTGCCTTCACTTTCCCCAATCTGGTTCCATGCTTCTGTGTTACAAAGAAAATTACAATAAAATGAAGGTCACTACCAGGAGGCTGAACTGAACAGGGGTGCCTCTCCAAACTGTACGTTATTACCCATCCCAACACCTGCACAGCACAATGGGAGCTTTTCTCAGAGGACTCCGGATGTGAGAGAGAGAGAGAGAGAGAGAGAGAGAGAGAGAGAGAGAGAGAGAGAGAGATATCTGAGAGAAAGACTAAGGGTGTTGTCCACACGATGAACTAACTAAAGAGCAATTCTAGCTCACTTTGCCTTATAGATCTGAAAACATAACTCCAGGTATTGGCACTAGTAAGTTATATTTTAATCTCACTGAGACTTAAAGCAGAATGAATTTGAAGTTTACTGCAGGACAAAATCTTAAGCATAAATGTACTAATGCGACCCTCAGGGAAATAAGGTAACAAGTACCAACTATGCTGATATTCCACCTGTTACTTATGGCGAGATTCTGACAGTAATCCTAAAAGGGTAACATGCAAATTGACTGAATGTCACTATGATGAACACTGACCAGCAGGGGGTAGATGCTCAACACAGGAGCTGTCCCCTGGTGGTCAGTGTGCTCCCATAGGGGGAGTGCCACGCAGCCAGAAGCTGGGCTGACAGCTGGCTAACACAGTGGCAGTGGTGGGAGCCTCTCCCACCTCCACGACAGCAGGTAGAAAAACTTAACCTTTTTTTTTTTCCAAATTTTATTAATTTTTACAGAGAAGAAAGGACAGGGATAGAGAGCCAGAAACATCGATGAGAGAGAAACCGATCAGCTGCCTCCTGCACACCTCCCACTGGAAATGTGCCCACAACCAAGGTACATGCCCTTGACCGGAATCGAATCTGGGACCCTTTAGTCTGCAGGCCAACACTCTATCCACTGAGCCAAACCGGTCAGGGCTTAACCTTTTCTTTACATGCTTCACCCCATGTCTATGGCTACAAATGGAGTCATTCATTGTTTTCCTTGTATAGGTTTATTTTTTCTTTTTTAATTACAGCACTATTGCTAGTCAGAAGAAAGCCTTTGCTACCTTTTGTTCATCCCTGGCCGATCAGAAAGTAGAGGAGGAGTAAATGGTGATGGATGAAGACTTGACTCGGGTTGGTAAACACACAATACAGTGTACAGATGATGTGTTGTAGGACTGTGCACCCGAAACCCGTATAATTTTGTTAACCGGTGTCACCTCAACAAATACAACAAAAAGGAGAAAAACAAAATAAACAAATGAAAAAAGAGGATAAAGATTTGATATCTGTGACTTAAATTTGTAATAAATCTGAGACTAAGTAAACGAAGAGATTGGTGTATTCCTAAAATCCAGCTTCGGTTCACTGAATCCTGCTCCCTGGGAAGCAGAGCTGTTAGAGCTGGACTCCAATGCACATCAACATGCAGAGCTCACCTCAGCCGGCCTCCGCAGGGTCCCCACGGTGCAGAGTGTACATTATCAGAAATGCTGTTTTCAAGACAATCAAACATGAACCTCGGGATGCCACTGGGGGCATTTAAACAGATCCTCAAGAGCTCTCTAGGAAATGCAAAGTGAGGGATATTTACAGAATGTAGGTGGAAATGAGAAGTGCTGTAAGGTAGAGCGCTACAAAGCATTATGGGCATTCAAAAGAGACTGCTGCCAGCTGGGGGAATTTGGGGCAGGTGGTATGGGGACAGCAGAAGAGGGGAACTGAGATGATCAGTTGCAGCACATGAACAACTCCCCCAACAGGGACGAATTGTGAACTCAGGTTGGCTGAAGTGAATAATGAACAAAGGGAAAGAATGGGAAATAAGGTTGGAAAAAGAAGTGGATGCTGGATTTGAAAACTCTTTAACATAAAGGAAATTAGGGACCTGGCCAGCATGGCTCAGTGGTTGAGTGTTGACCTATGAACCAAGAGGTCATGGTTTGATTCCTGGTCAGGGCTCAATCCCCAGTGTGGGGTGTGCAGGGGACAGCCAGTTCAATGATTCTCTCTCATCATTGAGGTTTCTATCTCCCTCTCTCCTTTCTTCTTTGAAATCAATAAAAATATATTTTTTTAAAAAAGAAAGAAAATTGGGGAACCACTGGAGTTTCTACGCAGGGAAGTGACATGCTCAGAGCTGCTTACCGTGAAAAGTAATGTGGCAGCTGTTGCTTTGGCAATTGGAAGAAAGAGAGACTGGTTAGGAGACTGTCTGGTTCCAGTGGGGCAGAAGAGCTCCTTGGAGTTTCCCTTCTGGAATACAGGGGCCCAGCAGTAGCATACGCACAACCGGGAAAGGTTCACCCATTGACTACCCAAACCTCGATCCCATGGGAATTACCCCTCCATAAATATGTCTGTCAATGTTGGTCAAGGTACACAGAACTAAAATGGGGTATGTTAGTGGACAAACATGTTAGTAGCCACCCAATCCGGACCAAGTAAGCCAACTGTAGGGCCAATGACACAGAGCCCTCTGTGCCGTTGGTCACACACCCAGCTATGTCTCCATAAAGGAGAAAGGCCAGAATGACAGACACTCGCAAATCAGACAAATCGGCAGCCATTGAAGAATGGCATGAAAACTCTCACCTACGGTTTGGATCATTGTGATGACCTTGCCCACAGCCTCATACAGGATGACTGCATTGCTCTGGACAACGCTGATGCCTTCATCTGCACCTGAGGTGACCATCAGAAGCTTGTTGTCTCCATTGCTTCTGAATGCATCTAATACACATTTTGTTCTGAGAGAGTCATTCCCGGTCAGAGTCCGGGGGCACTGCCCAATGCACCAGGAGGAATAATACCCTTAAAAAATAGCTATTAAATATGGAATACTTACTACACACCAAATATGTGCTTTATACCTATGATATCACACTTACCTTAGGTGGCAGAGCCCATTCCTAGCTTTGTTTTAGAAAATGCATCTCAGGTGGAGTCTAAAAGCTCAGACTCAGCCATAAGATGCCGGAGTTCAAACTGCAGGTGTAGCACTTACTAGCCATATAGCTCCAAATTGATTTATTTTGCAAAAATATTAACTAATCATAATGCCCTTGCATGTGTATAGGATTTGTAGCTGACAACACATTTTCACATATACTTACTCACCGGAACTTCACAAAGCCTGTCTATGTCAATGTGGCAAATCATGGATATGGTTCCACTTTATGCGTAGCAAGCTTGAGGTGTTGGAGGTGTGGTAAACTGACACGCTAGCTTGTGGCAGAGCCAGGCCTTGAATTTAAGTCTAGGACCCTAATAGTGTGCAGTTCTCAGCTGTGACACACTGAAGGGGCAAAACAGAATTTATAAAAGTTCCAATTTTTTTCCAAGTGCATTTCAGAGCCCAAATCTTGAGATATATTTTGTGATGGCCAGAATAATTTAGTGTTTTTTACTGAACAATGAGCTTGCCCAAGACAGGTACCATACTTCATTAATTTCTGAACGTATTCATTGATGTGTTCATCAAACATTTATTCAGCCCTAACCAGTTTTGCTCAGTGGATAGAGCGTCGGCCTGTGGACTGAAAGGTCCCAGGTTTGATTCCGGTCAAGGGCATGTACCTTGGTTGCGGGCACATCCCCAATGGAGAGTGTGCAGGAGGCAGCTGATCAATGTTTCTCTCTCATTGATGTTTCTAACTCTCTATCCCTCTCTCTTCCTCTCTGTGAAAAATCAATAAAATATTTAAAAAATAAAAAAATAAAAATAAAACATTTATTCAGCAATTATGTCTTATCAGATAGAGGGTTAAAAGGTGCGCTTTCATCTACAAGGAGCTGAGTTTGTGGGAGAAGGATATACATAGGAAGCTCTAATTCAATGCAGTGAGCAATGAAATGGAGGCAGAACTGGATGCTGTGGGGATGTGGAAGAGGGACCCTCAACCAGCCTTCAGAGTTTGGGAGAAGGCAGCACAATGACTGCCACAGAGTAAGTTCTGAACGAGTGTGGATGGATGGATGGATGGATGGACAGACCAATAGTGAACAAACAAATAAGAAAATATTTTCCGAGTGCTTATTTATGGAGGAATAACAAAGTTTGAAAATCAAATTGGATTCATGTTGGAGTCAGACTGTAGAAAACTTTGAATTCCAAGCACGTGGGATTCCAAACTTTAATTCTAATAACATGGTGTTTGGGCTTCATTTGGTAAACCAATTTTTCAAAATGTACATGTTTATAGATTCATTAAATTTACATTTTGCAAAAAGAGAAAGTTTAAGGGTGATGACTGAAGACTGGCAGACGAGGGAACGGAGTGGGGACCTGCCCTTGCTGGTCTCTGAGGCACGCGAATGTCCGAGAGGACTGGCCTCCTGGCTGGGACAGAGGCGGCCTTGCATCTTTGCCCACTCTCGCTAGATTTCAGGATCGTCTGCTTGGGCTGTTTTTAAACTGTAAAATGTATAACACACACAAAAGTATCTACAGTTTAAAGAATAACAGTAAAATAAAGACAAACCTTTCTATTTCCAGTTCATCTTAATCCATTGGTTGAGAATTTGAGTAGGGGAGTAACATGCTTAAACAACATTTTTTATTAAATATATTGGTGTTACATCGATTAATAAAATGATGTAGATTTCAATTGTACAATTATTGGACACAGCACCTGAATATTGCATTGTGTGTTCACTACCCAAAGTCAAATTTCCTTCCGTCACCATACACTTGACCCTCCTACGCTTTTAGATATTCTTCCTGATTGGGGTTTTGGGATTTTCTTAGGTGCTTCTGTGATGGGAATTTGCACATGTAATAAAAGAGGGCTTAGGCTATCCCTTAGCTCAGATACTCCAAACAGCTCATCCCTGTGGGATTCCAGTCTACTCCTGACCACCTGCCCTGTAGAACTCAGACTTGCTTTGCCAATCTAATTCTGATGGCAATTCCATGTAATAAATCCCTGTGTGTGCACACAAGCACATAAACAATATGCCTGCACATGTGTACACATGCATTGTTACTTATCTAATTTGGGCTGGAAATGCCAAGGGGGCAGAGGCTGTGGCCCAGGGTCCATGCTGTGTTCCCATCACCCAGCACACTGCCTAGCACTGAATGAATGAACATGTTCGAGGAACAGCTAAACCAAAGGGTCCAAGCAGGGAAGGAGTGGAAGGTAAACCTGGAAAGACTGTGCAGGTGGAACTCAGAGGTCAGGTAGGAGGCATGAACCCCTGTAAGGCAAAGGGGTTCAAGCAGGATATTGACATGATAATACTGGCATTTCAGGAAGATTAACCAGGCAACAGGTGTTATAAAGAAAAGAGAACGGAGCTAGAAGGCTGTTAGCACAAGTCCTAAGTCCAGCTGTGAAAGTAAGTAAAGACAAAAGCAAAATAAGTGTGAGAGAAGACCAGACACCATAGGGTGTCTTGCAAACATCACAAATTTAACATCGATAAAACTCTAACCTCACACTGTTCCTGCGGAAGTGCTCCTAGTTCTGGAACCATTGGTTAAGGACAGTTCCTCCTTATTCACCAATTCTTTAATTGTGATATACTTCTGAATCACTTACCTTGTGGAGGTAATGAAAATTCATTGAAATGGAAATAATGCAGCAAAGAGAAACTACCTCTGTTTCACCCTCCCAGATAGGACAAGTATGAAATCTTGAAATTTGCTGATGGCTCTTGCTCAGGGCCTTTCCCTGACCCCTAGAGGGCGCCAAGTCCCTGCCTTTGGCCCTGGTTGTCCTCTCTGAACCCTCTGCAGAGCCCCATCACCAATGCAGTGGGGGTACAGAGAGGGGTGCCAGGCTTTGATTTGCTAGGTCTGCCATGGGAATGTGAACTCCACAAGGGGGACTGTGGTGATTTGCCTCATTCACGTGACCTCAAACCCAGCACAGCGAAGCTGCATGGAAGGTGCTCAATATACTTGTTGAAAGAATAATGAGAAGAAACAACTTTAGGTATACAAACTATACAATTTTATAATGTAATGGGGGGGGGAGATCTAATGCTTTTACTTTTTAATTCATTTACAAAAACAGATGATCTTGAACATTTGTGAAATTAAATGTTTAAAGTGAAGCAACTTTACTTGGAGGATATATACACAGTGGGGCAAATGTAGGTTTACAGTTGTTCATATCAATACATAACTAGAGGCCCGGTGCACAAAAATTTGTGCACTTGGGGGGGGGGGTTTCCTCAGCCCGGCCTGTACCCTCTCGCAGTCTGGGACCCCTCAGGGGATGTTCACCTGCTGGCCTACGCTGGCAGTCAGACATCCCTCTGGCAGCCCAGAGGCCCTTTGGGGATGTCCAGTTGCCAGCAGGAGCAGGTCAAAGCTGCAGTCGGACATCCTTACTGCTGCTGAGGAGGCTGGAGAGGCTCCCACCACCACTGCTGTGCTGGCAGCCAGCAGCCTGGCTTGTGGCTGAGCAGAGCTCCCCCTGTGGGAGTGCACTGACCACCAGGGGCACATCCTGCATTGAGCATCTGCCCCCTGGTGGTCTGTGTGTATCATAGTGACCAGTCATTCCCAGAGGTTCTGCTGTTAGGGTCAATTTGCTTATTACCCTTTTATTATACAGGACTAGGGGCCTGGAGCAGGAAATTCGTGCACAGGGGAGGGTGGGAGTCCCTCAGCCCAGCTTGCCCCCTCTCACAGGCTGGGACCCCTTCAGTGTATGTGCTAATGAGGCCACAGTCTGGCAGGTATGTGTGTGTGTTTGTGTATGTGTGTGAGTCCACTGGGGGCCTGCCCAGAGCTGCACTGTGGAGGCTCACAGCAGGTGCCCCTTTTGTGTCCCCACTGGGGGCCTGCCCCCAGCTGCATCAGAAGCTCAGAGCAGTCGCTGTGTGTGTGTGTGTGTGTGTGTGTGTGTGTCTGCTGGGGGCCTGGCCTCAACCACACCATGGAGGCTTGGAGCAGGACCCCTCTGTGTTGATCTGTCAGGCTCCTGGCCTGACCCTCATGTTGTTCTCTCCCTTGAGCTGTGGCCAGGGCTGTGTGCTGCCTGCTTGCCACACTTGCCTGCTCACCAATCACCAGGGCGGCCTCAGGGAGCAGGCCCCATTGGGGGCTGCCTGGGCCCCCCCCAAGCATTGGTTCCCCTGCTCCCATTGCTGTGGCGGCTGCAGGAATGGTCCCGCTAGGGGCTGCCTGGGGCCCCCATGCGTTTGCTCCCCTGTTTTGATCACTGTGGTGGTGGCGGCAACAGTCCCGCTGGGGATTTCCCAGGCCTCTTGCCCATTTGCTCTCCTGCTCCCCATGGCCATGCTGCTGCATGGGGAATGGGTTGCCGAGGTCATGCCTACTGGGATCATGTTGCCAGGGTGACACCATCAGTGTCCTGCCCACCGCTATGGGCACCGTCATTTTTGTCCCAGAGTGACAGTTAATTTGCATATTATGCTTTTATTCGATAGGATAATACAAGGATAAGCTCTATGTTTTGCATACTTACAATTGTAAATCTACTTTGCCCCACCCTATGTGTGTGTGTGTATACACACTATATATACACAGTATATTCTAATCTAATAGAAGAGTAATATGCAAATTAATCATCACTCTGAGACACCTAAGCCATGCCTGCCAGCCAAGCCATGCCCACCAGCCAATCAGAGTGACTGTATGCACATTAACCCAGCCAAGATGGTAGCTGGCAGCCATAAAGCTGCCAGCTAGAGCAAACAGTAGGCTTCTGTTTGGAGGTAACTGCCTCCCTCGGCTGGCTGGGCCTCTGCTCAAGGCAACATAGCTTCAATTATAGAAGCCACAGAGCTGAAGCAAGCAGGGAGCTTCCTTGCCTGCCTAGGCCTCCGCTCAAAGCAACAAAGTTTCAATTATAGAAGATAAATAAACCCCATAAACCTGATTCCAGCCAGCCTTGCTGGGACATTGGGTCAATGGGAGCTGTGGGCAGCCTGGAAACGACCCTCAGCCCCTCACCCAGGCTGGCCAGGTTCTCCAGTACGGACCCGAACCCTGAAGGGACTGTGGCAGCCTGAAAATGGCCCTCAGCCCCTCACCCAGGCTGGCCAAACCCCCATGGGGTGAGGGTTCCCACTGGGGGACTTGGCCAGCCCGCAAACAACCATCAGCTCCTCACCCAGGCTTGTCAGGCATGCCAGCAGGTGGACATCCCCTGAGGGGTTCCAGACTGCGAGAGGGCACAGGCCAGGCTGAGGGACCCGCCCGAGTGCACAAATTTTTGTGCACTGGGCCCCTAGTTTAAATATAAAAAAAAAAACTAAAATCTTTTTTCTTAGGTTAGAAATCTAAGCCCTTATGTAATATATCAGAAATACATCTCCTTTGTAAACAATTTATCAAGAGGCATAACTGACCACTAGTTGAAACACTATCCTTCTACTCGTCTAAGGAAACAGCAGAGAGCACAAAATTATTGGATCCAAGGGGTCTTTTTAATTTAAATACAGAGTAAAATTATTTGGAAAATTTGAAAGGTCTAGCAATTAGACAAAAGGTAAAGCACTGCTATACCAATCAAATTATAGAGCCACTGAAATATATTTATGAAGTTCTTAACATCAAGAAGATATGGGTCAAGTCATATCAAATAGAAACATCAGGCACAAACATTACATGTACAGAATGAAAAACTATGTTAATCTACACACCGAGGAATTCTACATTGAAGTCTACATGCTGAAGAAAGAGTCAGTCTTGTTTTATGTCATGAATGTTTTCTAGTTATTCTGCCTAAATTTATACAAAGACAAATGCTTACCTTCTTTGTAGAACTGAAAGCTGTCCTGACCTGCATCTATAGTGACAGAGATGAGCCCACAGTTGCCATTTTCTTCATAGGAACCTCTCTTGCTTATGAATATTTATGAAGTCAGGGTCATTTGCAGCAGAATTCTCAAGCCTACATCTGCAGACTCTATTCTTTCAAAGTTAAAGGGGAAGATCTTGATTACTATCACTCACTTGCCTGGTAACAGGAGGTCAAGACAGTTTGCAGCTTAATAGTTTTCAAGTCAAGTTTGTTATAAAATGGAAAACAGTATGGAGTTTCCTCATAAAATTAAAAATGGAATTCCCATTTGACCCAGTAATCCCACTTCTAGGAATATATCCCAAGAAACCAGAAACACCAATCAGAAAGAATATATGCACTCCTATGTTCATAGCAGCACAATTCACCACAGCTAAGATTTGGAAACAGCCTAAGTGCCCATCAGCAGATGAGTGGATTAGAAAACTGTGGTACATCTACACAATGGAATACTACACTGCAGTAAAAAAGAAGGAATTCTTACCATTTGCAACAGCATGGATGGAACTGGAGAGCATTATGCTAAGTGAAATAAGCCAGTCAAAGAAAGATAAATATCACATGATTTCACTCATATGTAGAATATATTAAACATAAACTGATGCACAAAAATAGATCCAGAGACATAGAAGGGTCAAAGAGGCCGTCAAACCTCAGAGGGAAGGCGGCGGGGGGAGGAGGGGTGGTGGTGAGGGGGCGGGTAAGGGTAAGGGTAAGAGACCGAAGGATTTGTATTCATAAGTATAAGCAAAACCAATGGACACAGACAGTAAGGGGGTGAGGGCATGTGCTGGGGGGTGGGAGTGGCTGGGGAGAGGTCAATGGGGGAAAAGGAGACGTATGTAAAATTATATGTAATAATTTAAACAATAAAAAAATTAAAAAGTTTTTTATAAAGCATCTCAGGAAGAGACATGCTATTGGTTGTTTTGAAATTAAAAAACAAGCTGGTGTGTCTACTCAATAAGGTACTACATGTATCTGCTTATAAGATACATGGAGCAATTTGTGCTATATATAGAATGGCAAGTACATCTCCATGTAATATGGTAATAGAAAAACTATCTTAACCATATTAACAGAGAACTGGGCAAAGCTAATAGAGTTTGCAGAAATAGATTGTTCCCTAAAGTATTGGATTTCTAAAGTAGAGCTGGAAGGATAACAGGAAAACAAGCACCTATTATCTTTACAAGATATGGATAGGGTTCCTCTGTGTCCAGGCCTCTGCTGTCCCTGACATACTGGAAGGCATCATCCATTAGGCCACCACTGCAGCTCTCATTGCCCTGAGCGAGAACAGTCCACCAGGTCTGCTCACTCACGAGACGAGTTTGCCAGTTTTCCAGAACATCTGTCCTTCAAGGGCACCAGTTGCACTAAAAGCCCAACAAGAACCACACTGACCCTGAAAACGAAATTCAAAAGCTCTCAGTCTACAAAACAAATAGCAAGACTGACAATCGCCCCTGTATCTGAAAACTCTTTTTAAAATAGAAAACTGCATACTGTTGCATAGCCCACATAAAAAGGCCACACATTCATTTTGGCTGTGCTCTTGGAGAGACCTGCTGGACACCACACCTGATTCTTCATAGGAGCCACAGTCAAGTGAGGTCCTTGGATCACTTTCTCCTTCCGGGTTCCTGGTTTTGAAAGCCATTGACCATCCTCCTGAGTTCTTTGTTGGTCTGTAAGGAAAAGGAAATAGAGTGCTGCAAAGCAAGATTAATTTTGCTAAAATACTAGGAGAAGAAACACAGAAATCGAAGCCTCGATGCCACAAGCACCATGTCAGCAAAGGCGTCCACTGCCATGGCTCAGCTGCATCTCCCTTGCTGTGTTCCTGATGGTGTAGTTCTGTCATTCTCATACTCTTCTCCCATTCTGCTCTTCTACACCTTTCTTCATTCTAGAGGCAAAGAAAATAGCTACGGTCTTTATTTCAATTTCAAACAGGGATGCACGTCCTGTTGAGTCAGGACAGGGTGTCATGAACTGAAGGCCTTGGCCAGAGCCGGCCTCAGGAAGCTACTCTGTACCATAAACTCCTAACTGCACGGACCTCTGTGAGGCCTCCAAGTGAGTATCAAGATCCTAACTTGTCCCAGGGCAGGTCAGACCTACCTCAGTGAACCTGGGGGAGGCAAACCCCTTACAGGAATCCCTCCACCCACCTCAGTGGATTAACCCTGAGTGTGACTTAGTCCTATACTTGTTGGTTAAAATCCCAGGAGGGCTGCGCACAGAATAATCTAGGCTAGTGGTTCCTGTTTATTCTGCAGCAAAGGAGGGTGGGTGAGGAAGGCAGGGCTCACAGGCACATGTGCTCAGTGTCTGAGGAAGGGCGCAACTGGGTTTGGGAAGAATGGGGATGGGATGGCCATGCCCAAAGCACACACATGGAGGTCCAGCCCTGGTGCTGGGAAGACTGGAAGGGACTGGGGGGGCTCCAGGGAAGGCGGGCATTCTTAGTGCTCCTGTCCTGTCCCCCCAGGCAGGGACTCTTTCTCCCTCCCAGGCTTTTCTCCAAGTCCCCAATAAGGACTCAATTTACAGAGACACGTGGTCTAGTTAGGGAGGAGAGGGGGGAAGCAAAAACCGCTTTTACCTCCCGATTTGTGCATCATGAGTCATATGTCTTCCTCAGTGTCCAACCAGCTGTTCTTGAGATTTCACTCAAGAAACTTACTTTAGACTTTTATTCAGTAATTTTTTATTTTGAGTTACATTTAGTCTCAGCATTTAAAAAATATTTTGTGAAAATAGAAATGGGGGGAAATATATGTCTGTATTAAATATTGTGTACATAATTAAAGAATTTAGGAAATGCAAACCAGAAGAATTATACATTGATTACTCAAAAGTATGTACTTATTATAGAAAACACATTTAGAAAAAAAAAATCTTTTTACCTCACATCCCTTCCCACATCAGATTTTTCTATTCATATTTTATTTTTTAATATAAAAATGGAGTCGCAGTTCATGAAGTCTAGTAACTACTTTCTACTTACAATTAAATTGACAAACTTTTTAGAACCACAATGAGATATTTTTAAATTTTTTATTGTGAGAATAGAGACATAAAATATAGATTGTCTTGGGAAGAGCTGGCCTCAAGAAGCTACCTAGTGCAATAAACTCCCGGCAGCGTGGACACCTTCAGGTCCCTCTGGAAGGTTCTGGTGCAGTTAACTTCATTACACAGTCTCTTGTGCATTGCCTTCCCCTGTTTCCATGGTGCATCTTAGCTGTCATTGAATTTTGGAGGCTCCTTATCACACATCGTAGGTGTGAGCAGGGCGGCCACACTGTAAATTCCTAGGCAGCAGGTCCAAAGGGCTATTTGCTCATCTCAGGAGTTCCATAGCCTTCCTCTCCCAAACCCACAGATGAGGGGGTCTCCACAGCGGCTCTCTCCACTTCCTGTGCTTCTGGCTCTGGGATCAGTAGATCTGCCTGGAATTCTGCAGCAATCTTCAAGGAAAAGGCAACAGAGTGTTGAGAAGCAAGAGATGATTTTGCTAATAAACTAGAGAGAACACAAAGAGTCCAGCCATCCATGTCACACTCACCTCATCAGCGGGAACATTTACTACGGTCTCCAACCTCTCTGTTTTCCCCTCAACGGCTGTTTTCACTACGCTGCCAACGATCGCCTGGATCACACCTTT
>PVJC01032867.1:0-19688 GCA_004026665.1 Murina feae
CAGATAAAATCTGATTTAAAGATTTCCAAAATAGGAAACACACAAATGACCATAAACATGAAAAAATGCTAAACCACATTAGTAATAAAGAAATAAAAATTAAAACCACTATGAGGTACCATTTGCCACTTAATAGACTATGCTAAAAACTGTCATTGTGTTTAGGCAGAATATGTAGCAGCCATAACTCACAATGCTGGCAGGAAAGTCAGTTAGTAAAAACACAGGGAAATTTGTCCTTTATCTAATAAAACTAAACGAAATAGTTTGGGGACGTAAACTTGGAAAGATAATCATTCAATTGTGTTTAAAGTCAAGGGTAATGGTTTTCTTGCCTGGGATGTCTGGGAGGAGGTATAAAGGAAATTTCTAGAGAACTGATACTCCACTTCTTGATTTATCTATCAATTACATGCATTTTATGAGTTTGTGAACGTGAACTTTCGTTGAACTGTTCACTTAAGCCTGGCTGGCATGTCTCAGGGGTTGAGCATCGACCTGTGAACTAGGAAGTCATGGTTCGATTCCTGGTCAAGACACATGCCCAGATTATGGGGTTGGTCCCTGGTGTGGGGTGTATAGGAGGCAGCCAATCAATGATTCCCTCTCGTCATTGATGTTTCTATCTCTCTCTCTCTCTTTCCTTTCCTCTCTGAAATCAATAAACTTATAATTAAAAAACAAAAAAAATGTACACTTATGAGTTGTGTGCAACTTATGTATGTATAGATGGTATACTTCCAAAATACACACACACACACACACACACATCATAATGAGAAGCAAGGGAAAGATAAATGTAAAATTCAGAATAGTTATTAGTCAGGAGAGGATTGGGGAGGATGTGTGGAAAGGCTTCAAAATAAAAGGTAGTGTTTTATGTTTTAAACTGCATGGTGGTCATATTGTTCTTTATATGTTACTAGAGGCCCGATGCACGAAATTTGTGCAAGAGTAAGTCTTCACAGTCCTGGCTGCCTTGGCCCTTGCAGCCCCGGCTTTGTCTGGAAGGAAGTCTGGAAGGACAGTCATTCTGCTGTTTGGCCGTTGGGTCGATTTGCATATTACACTTTTATTATTGTAGATACATACAAACAGAAATGCTCTTATATCTACTCAGTATTTAATAAAAGCAACAATAAAATAAGAAAAGAATAGCTAAAACTTGTAGGCATAGGTAAGAAAGTCTTTTTCCTCCTCAACCTTGCTATTTGACCCAGCAATTACATCTGATTTAATTCAAAGGATTGAGCTGTTATTTCTTTAGACAGTTACATCAGTGTTGCCATGCTGTTGTTAGAGTTAGCACTTGTCTTTTCTGTCTGAATTTGTAATAATATAACATAGTTAATAGATAGTAACCCAGGATAATTAATGACTTTTGTGATAACTAATTTAGAATTAACTGTATATGATTATTAGGAATTAAAACACCCATCTGAAAAGATGAAAACTATGATTGGGCCAGTTTTTCTTCTGAAATCCAGCACCTAGTAATACTTGTTATATAGTAACAAGTAAAGATAAATATGTATTTATAAGTTCTTAATCTAGGAATATTAAAGTAGGAACATATTTAGCTCATTCTAGTATAAAATAAAATGATTTAAAGTTTTTGAAGCTCCTTAGAATCTGTTCTTTTTCCTTAGACACTTAAAACTGATTTTTGAATACACCTTCTGGGAAAAAGCATTTTGTCTCCTAATTGTGAATTAAAATTGTTTTTATAATAAACTAGGGGCCTGGTGCACAAAAATTTGTGCACTCGGGGGAGGGGGTCCCTCAGCCCGGCCTCTGTCCTCTTGCAGTCTGGGACCCCTTGGGGGATGTCCCCCTGCTGGCATGCCTAGCCAGCCTGGGTGAAGGGCTGATGGCTGTTTGCAGGCTGGCCAAGCCCCCCAGTGGGGACCCTCACCCCATGGGGGTGTGGCCAGCCTGGGTGAGGGGCTGAGGGCCGTTTTCAGTCTGCCCACAGCTCCCATTGACCCAAGGTCCCAGCGAGGCTGGCTGGAATCAGGTTTCTGGGGTTTAATTATCCTATATCATAAAGAGGGAATATGCAAATTGACCATCACTCAGGTCAATTTGCACCCACAGCTGAGGCTAAGTTCCCATAACGAGCCTTAAGGAGCAATCAGCAGGGACCTGAGGCTGCACACCCACCCACCTCCTGTATGGGGCTTGACAGGACCTCAGGCTGCTCCCCCCTGCCCTGACATCAGGCCAGAGGAACTCAGGCTGCACCCGCTTCCATGGTGCCAGGCTAGGGGACCTCAGGCCATGCCCCCTGCCCTGGCCCAGGCCAGGGGACCTGAGGCTGTGCCCCCCACCCAGCAGGACTTGATGGGGGTCCACAAGGTGTGCCTTCCACCCTGGTTCTGGGTCAGGGC
This sequence comes from Murina feae, assembly GCA_004026665.1. NCBI lineage: Eukaryota > Metazoa > Chordata > Mammalia > Chiroptera > Vespertilionidae > Murina > Murina feae. The sequence continues at coordinate 2,391 of PVJC01032867.1, forward strand.
ACCTCAGGCCATGCCCCCCACCCCAGCACCAGGCCAGAGGATCTCAGGCTGTGCCCCCCTGCCCTGGCACCCAGGGGACCTGAGGCTGCACCCCCCCACCTGGCAGGGCTTGACAGGGTGGGACTGGCTGGGTCTAGATCTAGCCCAATGAAGGGGGGCCATACAAGTTTGGGTCTTGAGCAATTTTGAGGTATACATGGGTGGTTGAAGACTTGACTCTGGGTTCCATGGTGCACCCCAGACTCTGACAGGAGGAAGATTTTCATATACGTTTTGCTAATTTTCTTTAATCTCTGACACTTCAATTATAGAGAAAGGGCAAATAGCAATATTAAAATAGTTCCTCTAATTAATCCCCTTTTAATGTGTACGAATTTCGTGCACTGGGCCACTAGTCTTCTATAATTGAAACTTTGTTACCTTGAGCAGAGGTCTAGGCAGGCAACGGAAGCCTCCTGTTTGCTTCAGCTCCGTGGCTTCTCTAATTGAAACATTGTTGCTTGAGCAGAGGCCCTCTGGCCTAGTCAGGCAGTTGCAATGGAAGCCTCCTGTTTAGCTCCGTGGCTGTCGGCCTCCATCTTGGCTGCATTAATTTGCATACAGCCGCTCTGATTGGCTTGTGGGTGTGGTTTGGCTGGTGGGTGTGGTTTAGTTGTCTCAGAGTGATGGTCAATTTGCATATTACTCTTTTATTAGATTGGATTAGATAGTGACACCCTATATGGATCCTAAAAGAATAATTCAGCTCTACCTTTATCCAAAGGTTACCACTCAAAGAAGTTTCTTCTTCCTTAAATTATCTTTATTACCATGTTTCATTATGGAAGTATTTAAACACTAAGACAATTCATTTTCTGAGGAATGATAGAATTTTTTTCAGAGCTCCTTCAGGGCTACCAGGAGAAAGCATCTGAATAACTCTCTCCTCTTTTATTTTAAATCTTCACTAGCAGCCATATGGAGATTGGGCATATGGGAAAAGGTTGACCGGCCACAAATTCTCCTGCTGGGCATTCAATTAAAAAAAATTTAATTAAAAAAATTCTAAGCAACAAAAGATTAACTAAAACAACAAAAGAAAAGGATGTCATAGAGTTGTCACATGCTACACTTTCAAAACATAAAATGTCTCAGTATTTATTATTTGATTTATTATCTCCCATCCAGACGATGTGCCCAGTGTGTTTGGATCGTCTTAAGAATATGATTTTCCTCTGTGGCCATGGAACATGCCAACTCTGTGGAGACCGAATGAGTGAATGTCCAATCTGTCGCAAGGCTATTGAACGAAGGATTCTTTTGTATTAACAAGAAACTCAGTGTGTTTTGTTAGCTAAGGTATTTGGTCATGAGATCTTAGTAAGCCTTTAAACTACTTGGAGGTAATGAATTAATTTTGAATATTATAGTTTCTTTACTAGAGTATAATTAAACTGTAAATGTACCAGAACAAAATAACTCTTCAAAACAGTGTTTGAAGTCGTGTGTGTTTTTTTGCTTTGGTTTTATGGTTTAATTTTAGTTTTAATTTGAAACATCAAATCCATGTACTTCATAGATAATTTATTCTTGGCTGAGGGGAAAATCTATGAAGGAGGAAAAAATCCTTTAAAGATCTTCTGTTATAAATTTGTTAGACCTCAGAAGATACATTTTGTTATAATCTGCTATCCTTCAGTTTATCATAATTTGATACAGTGAGTTGACACAGGTACTCAGAGAAGTTATGCATCAAATGAAAGGGGCAAGTCAAACTATTCTGTCATATATGGGGAATATTAAAGAATGAATTTTTTTAAAGGTAACATAAAGTTATCCAAATGATTGTTTCTGAATCCTTAGAGTAAATGGAAACATAGAATGAGAGAATAATGGCATTGTATTTAGCTTATTTTTCTATATTTAAAGGGAAAAGGAAACTTGAATCCAATTGCCAATGTCAAAATGATGGGTAGACATGAAAAGGAAAAATTACAGTGGGGAACTGAAGGGAGGAAAATTGTTTAGTCAGAGAGTATCTATTAACTGCTGTTAATGATTGCCTTTCTTATGTTAATTTATACACTGTTCTGTTCAGTCAGCCTTTAAAAAAATGCCTGTGAAAAGTATACCTCAGTTTTCCTTGTGGTTACTTATCCAGGCTTGATCTGTCCAGTGAAACAATAATACCCTGATTGGTCTCTTGAGTTTGATTCAGCCCTTCTAATATACTCAACAGCAATACCCTAGTGATCTGAAAAGGATAATGCATTGCCCGAAGGCAGCAGTTCGTTCTTCTCCGAATCTGTTAATTCTGACAGTGTTACTGGTTCTAGGCCTTGCTTTCATTCTCTCTCAGATAGTGAGGCTTCCTATAAAGAAAACAGTCTCTCTTTATACCTATAGACAAGAACATTATTTAAACTGCCAACAATACCCAAGACATAGTAAATAACCTAAAAAATAAATAATTTACAAAGAGTAACTAGGACATTTACAGAAATATGTCCAATTACCTGTAAATTTTTCTAACTTAAACTTTGACTTTAGAGCATCTAATCATTTTCTCTCCTTTGAATGAGTAATCTTATCTAGGATGTGTATTCACATAAATAAGAGTTTTGGGGTTCATTGCTGCTAGATTATTAAGATACCAGCTGTTTACAATAGTGTCTACTAAATACTGTGTATAAGCTTACTCCTAAGGATAGTTATCTTTTTGGTAGTTTTTCCCCCTCTGAACCTGATTCTTAAGTCATTTTTTTCTGCTACAACAACTAACTTTGAAAGTATAAAGTCTCTAGCCCTCATAGCATCATGTTTCTGACTACTTAATGGCTTCTGCCATTGCAAGTGCTGGAGAAAACATTGGGGAACTTTGCTGGCTGATTTTATAGTCTGGGTAATTCCATATCTGTGTTTAGCTGAGTAACATCATTCGGAATGGTAAAATTTCTATAAATGTACATTTGGAAATTTATTGTCTCTACTCAGTTTATTATCTAATAAAGGGCCACTGAGGCTATTTTCAAGCCATATTTTGAAGTTATAAAATGATGAAACATCTGACAGATGATGTTCACCTAAAGAGACAAACTATGCTCTTTTAGATTTGAAGACAGTGTAAGTCAGGATTTTCCTTTTCTTCCATGCCCCAGGCCGCCCTTCTCTTTTCCACTAGATCTGCTGGTAAGAGGGAACACCTGGCTGATTCATGCAGAGGCCAACCAGAGGATTTTATGGTCTAGAGCTCTATTTAAATCCTTTTTATTTGTCTTCTGAGCTGCAGTGCTAAAACTTATATTCCTAAAAGGCAATTTCATCTTTCAGATTTGTTTACTTCCACCGTATTAAAAATATAACATAAACTATTCCAAAAGGTAGTCACTATAATTATAGTGCTATCACTTGTGGTTTTCTGTATTTGTACCACTTTGAAATTGATTTAATGAATAGAAAATGTTCCTCTAGTCACATTTCCAACCACCTGAAAAATTATTTTAAATTTATTTGGGGATCGTGAGAGAGAATAGGAACTTACATTACTTTCCTCTAACTGTGAAATTGCTACCTCTTTTATATATGTCGCTTAGCAGTACTTTCCCAGTTAGGTGCGTTTCCTTCTCATTATCATCTGTTCATCTTACACCTCACAGCTTTTACTTTTCCTGGAATCATTTAAAAAAAAACAAAGCTAATATGCATTCATTAAAAAATATATTGGACTTCAGGGGCTAGATATACACATTGAAAAAAATGGTCAGCACATGCAGAATTTATCATGCATTCATATATTTGAAGTAATCTGTAGACAAAGAAGGATCCAAAGGTATTGATAGCATTTCCTAATGTTTTATAAGTTATCAAGTAGTATTTGGATGCTCTCTACCCCCTCACTCCTACCACATTTTATCTTATTCTTCTGAGATTGTCAGCTTTGTTACCCATAACATACAATTTACCAGATGGTGGTGCTATTCCAATTGTTTTTCTTCACAAAATTTAACATTGTTACTGCTTATACTGTACTATAAACATATTTAATTTTGTTGGGAGCAAGATTGTTTTTCAAGAAAAGATCATTTTGTGTTAGTATAGGAATATTACATTAAACAAGTGTTTATTTTAGCTGGCCAAATTATGCTTGGTTATTAATTTTAAACATTGCAAATTGACCAGCTAGCTACTGAGGTATAAAATTAATTGATAATGTTGAAAATAATTCTTAAATTTATATATTTGATGGCTTTAGCCTGTAAGACTATTCTAGCATATTGAAATGCATGTTGCTTAAGATTTATCCAGTTCAAATTTCAAAGCTTGCTTCATTTTTACATGATAAAAATATACTCTTTAGTCTGTGTTGCCCAATTGCTGTTTTTGTTTATTATCAATTTTGGACTCTTTTGGGCTAGAAATTAGTTAAATTTATGAACTGAGAGATTTAGTGATGGGGTAGGATAGGGAAAACAGTGGAGTGTTGCCAGAGTAAAAGAAGAAATGTCAAGTGTTTGAATTAGAGGGAAAAGGGGATCATGTAGATTTTATCAAAGCAGTAAGTGGAGAGAGTGCATTTAATTGGATAATAGAAATGGCCTTTCAGCCAGTTTCCAGTGTAGTTTAATTGACAATTGCTTTGGAAATTATAGGCTTTGATACAGCTTGCTTAAAAGGAAATTCCAAAATGAAAAGCACTTCTCAAAATGTGTAAGTATTTTATAGTAATAATTTGTGTAAAAAATTGAACTTTGGAATAGAAGTTTTTGCACTTCTTTATTATGGTAAAACATAACATGAGATTTACCATCTTAACCATTTTCTAGTGTACAGTTCACTAGTGTTAAGTAAATTCAGATTGTTGTAAAACAATCACATCCTGAAAAAGTGACACTCTATACCCATTAATCCACAAACTCCTTCTCCTCCCCCAATTGGAGTAGAATTTTGAGTAAATATAAAAAGAAATGCCTGAATTATCTTAATTGTTAGTGTTTGCAAGATCTAAAGTCATTGTAAACATCAGGTTTCTAAAATTTGGGGGATGACAGAACTTCTTCCCCCACCCTTACAATTATCATCTGTCATAATTGAGTAGGTTTTAAAAGTCTGTTAATTGGAAGAGTTTGTGAGTTCATTTTGGACCAGAGGAAAGAAACACATTTTAAACATTAGAATTAGTTAAGCTTTGAACTTGTACTGAATTGGGAAGGTAAAAGATTTTCGCAATTATGTGCGGCTTGTTGAAAAATGTAAGTTGTCTTTAAATCTACATGTAACTGTTTCAAATATTTTTTTCTCTCTCAAAAAGCAGTTTTATTTGCTTGACTATTATGATAGGAATGCTTACTGATGTTACTTGGTAGTCATATATTGCCTTGGAACTTTAATATATATATATATATATATATATATATATATATATAAAACTATAATAGTATTAGTAATTACAGTTGTACTTCTTTAAAACATTAAATTTGAGGAAAAACTATTCAGTACTGTCTCATGTGTACATTGCTTTGCTACAGTGAGGGGGACTCCTTTAGATTGAGCCTCAGTTTACTGATAAATGGTTAACAGTGGGTGAAATGAGCATTAAAATATGGACTTGATAGTGGAGGTGATTAGTTAAAATTGTAAGTTGCTACATTAGCATTTTCTATCTCCTTTTCTGTCAGAATATTATTTTTTCCAGCATTTATTCGTATTTGTGACTAAGGAGGAGATGGAAACTCGAGGTTAAAATTGAAATTTTTAGTTGAGGATTTAAGCAACAGGTACAGGAAAGGTGACTTGCCATGTCATTTGGTACCTAAATCCATAACTACAAGTTGAATTGACATGGATAAAATGTGTAAGAAAGATAATATTGCTGATAGCTTACTTTTCTTTATAGTCTATTTGATTTTATTTCATAAACATGACTTCTTTCCTCCAAAAAGCAAAACTGGTCTTATAATTTTCTATCAAGTAAATAAATGTGCCATTTTGGATGAAATCTGTCATTTCAGGAAGCTATTGAAAGTTCTGACTCAGGGCTTTTTAACAGTTGAAGCAATTGGTAATCATATTTTGGAAAATTCATCTACACAATTCTTCAGTGCCTTGAAAGAATTATTAACTTGGCAACACTACTAAAACTTTACAGAAGGCATAGTGTGTGTATTATCCTACACGTTTATAAGTTGTATTGCTTAAGCTTGTGTAATAGCGATACTGTATGTGTGCTAGGTTTGGGTAATTCTTTAAAGGAAGTCTTCTGGATTTGCACTTGATAGTTTTTTATTTTTATTTTTATTTTTTAAAAAACTGATTGTTTATGGTGATGACACTGTTACCAGAAGAGTAATTCTATGTTGTCATTATGCAAAGCTATGTATAATTAGCCTCTGGGAAGAGGAGATAGGGCTCAGTTTTCCATGAAATGAGGATCTGTTTGGTAAACACAGATGGTCTTCCTTTCAAATGAAAAAGAGACCTTTTGTTCAAGTGATTCAGTTTGAAGAAATTTTGGGGGGTGGGAGTGGAAATCAGGAATTGCTTGTCATTATGCTAGTCTTACTGCCAGTGTTGCTTAGATTGAATCCACAAAATTACTTTTAAGTTCAGTATGCTTGTATCATCCTAAATGCTGTATATTCAAAGAGATAAAGCAATTAAATTGACTCAGCAGAGTTTTGCTTTGTATTTTTTCCAGTGGTTTTTAGCTTTCACTTGATTAAATTTAAAGTCTTGTTTGTGAATATAGTTTTTGTATGGCAAATGATTCTTGCTTATTAGCTTTTTTTTTTTTTAAAGGTGCTTAGCAAGAGCTAAGCTTTTAAAAATAAATGCAAACATTTACCATTAATAAAACCTATGATATAATATCATTATGGAATGCTTTCCCCTGATCTTTTGAACCTATTCTTTATAGACATATACATGAATTTTGATAAGGCATTTGAAAACAAATCTCAGTATATCAACTCTTTTATTATAAGGAAATAAATTTCTATGTCTTTCAGAAACAAGGACACACATCTCCAACTCAGTAAGATACAGTGTCCTCATCTAGAAGGCTCTCATTACAGTTGTTTACATATAAGGTACCTCTGTCCAAAGGGCCAAAGAAGCTTTTCGTATTTTAACACCTCGAACTCTTTCAGGATTAAGATATATTGTGAAAGTAGTTTGAATAGGATCATTTAATAGAAAATAAATCAGTTAGGAAGACTCAACTTTTTGTATAAAAAGGTTGTTCCTCTTCACAATTCAGATATGGATTTCATTTTCAAGCGTAGCCAAGTAAATTTTGTGACTAAATTAGTAATTGAATGGTTTGAGGATTATTTTATTTCTCACGTTAATAGAAGCACTTGTGAAGTTACTGAGAGGTTGTCTAGTTTGAGTTCAAAAGATTGAGCGTGTGTCTCTCAGACGTTTAAGAGGAAAGTCGTCTGAAACAGTCTTTTAAATTGTTTATTTGAAAAAAACATGTATTTCAACTTCAAATTGTGAATTTATTTTTGGATAACCTCTAACTGTATTCTTGTTTTTCTGTTGCTGTATAATTAGATATTTTGTGGCAATATTTTATTAAATGAAACTGTATAGGTTTTAAAATAAAGCCGTTGTAGAAAACCCGTCTTATATATGTTTTCTTATCATTGACAGTTCTTCTTCCTTCACAGAAGTTAAACTTGTTTGTTAGTCTTATAGTGTGGAATTTCCCAAACTTTCTGACAATGAAAACTTTTAAATGGTGTATTACAGACCAGTGTGGCATTTATGAGAGAGAATAAGTGCATTGCTGAAACTAGAACACCAGAAATGATCTCAGATATGTTCATTGCTGAAGAATGATCATTCGGCTAATAGTTTTTCCCTTTATTTTAGTTTTCATTGAACTTATTGGGGTGACATTGGTTCCTAAATTTATATAGGTTTCAGGTGTACAATTCTATAATACTAGTTTTTCCATTTATAACAAAACTAGTTGATAAACTCATTTTTACTTGTATATTGGTAAGAACAACAACAATAAAAATACACCTGTAAGTATAAGACAGGACCAGGAAAGAAACCATCAATGGCTAAGATGATGATATATCACTGAGACTGTTAGGCCATGCTGTCTGTGCATTAATGCTCTAATCCCGAGATTTTCAACTGGTGCCATATGCAGTTCCTGACTAGTCAGGGCACTGACCTCTTTTCCCTAGATTGTCAAATAAAAAAATGACAACAACCAACACAACAATAGCCGCTCAGTGTGAATGAATCAAAATTATACCTAGTTTTTTGGTCAGATTGGCAACAAATATACTTTTTGGTGTGGAGCAGAATTTTAGTAATTTGTGCCATGAGATGAAAAAGGTTAAAAATCGCTGCTCTAATCAAATGTCATGCTTTAGGTGGGCCTTTATACCAGAGCAGGTCCTTCTATTCTCAGATGTGGCAGCTTTCTGAAAGGCCAGTTTTCAAGTCAGTATAAATATTCATTATTTCTTATATATTTAAGAATATTGTCCTCCTTTCCTCTCTCTTCCCATTACATAAAATTTGGAAAAAGCTCCTGAAGGTGAAGTTAACCAATTTAATAGGAAAACAAATCAAAGAGCCTTTGATTACCGACCATGGCCAAACCACACTGAAGAAAGAGTGAAGTTCAGAAAGATTATGTGCTCTTAATATATACATTTAGTACAAGAGTATCCTATTACTTTTGTATTGCTGCTATAACAGATTATGAACATAGTGGCTTAACATAGTGGACACTGATGACCTTATAGTCCTGGAGGTCAGAGTCTGACGTGAATCTCCCTGGGCTAAAATCAAGGTATTGTCAGGGCTCTGTTCCTTTCTGGATGCTCTTGGGGAGAAGACATTTCCTTGCCTTTTCTAGTTTCTAGAGGCAGCCCATGTTCCTTGGCCTCTTTTCATCAATATCAGCATCAGGTGATTGAATCTCACATTGCATCACTGACATTGCCTCTTCCACTTTTCCACCCCTAAGGCATTAGGTCCACTGGATAATCCAGGGTATCTCTTTATTTCAATTTTAGTTGACAAATAACCTTAATTCCTGCAATTTTTATTCTCTTTTGCCATAACACAACACATATTCATAACATAACATAATGTAATATATTCATAGGTTCCAGGGATTACGACAGGGCCATCTTTTGGGGGGAGAGGGCATTATTCTTCCCACCACAGGGATAGATGGGAATTTGGGCCTATATTACTAAATATTCTATAGGTAGAGAAAATATTCTCAGCAGTAGATTTAGAGAACCGATACGATTTCATTAGCAGAAGTAGCATATAGGCAGTTCCTAGTTGGTGAATGTGGGATGGTCTCAAAGGAAATTGCTTAAAATTTTGAATGTTCTAGAGGAAAGTATGAATGATACCCTGGTTTATAAATGCACTGGGATGTTACATACTGGTTCTTACTCATCTTCATATTCTATATTGACAATCTCGCCATTACTGTGGCTCAGTCATCATCTATGTTTGGAAGATCCCTGATCCTAAGGTTCTTATTCCCATCTTCCTTTCAGCATATTTGAATAGATATGCAGGCATCTCAAACCTAGTATGTCTTAGTGTTAGACTATTTCCAGTATACTTGTATTAATCTCATTACCCAGTTTCTTAAGGTAGAAACTTAAGTCATATTTGACTACTTTTTATCACATCTAATTATTTGCTAGATCCTGCTATTGCTTCTTTGGAAATATTTCTGTAGTCTTCATCTCCACTTCCATCAGCTCCACCTGGATAATTTCAGAAGCGTTCTATCTGGTCTCGCTGTGACAACCCCCTTCCCACTTCCATCTGGCTTCTGTATTAATTCAATAATTATTGTCCTTTAAAAAGAAGTCTGGCTTTACGGTTTCTGGTCTGCTGTGTAAGGAGATCAGTTGACACCCCTCTCCTCACAATAAAAAAAAAAGCTGAACAAACTGAAAATCAACAAGTCTTATTTGATCAAAGAATTGAGGCCACAGGAGCCAGTGCTGCAGGAACTGGACACAGGCAGTTCCAGAGAACCCAGGAGCTAACTAATACCAAGCTGGAACCAGTGCCAGGGGAGGAAACCCTCAACTAATTGACCAAATGCTGGAGGCTCAGTGAGGACAAACTTGAGCGTTAAAAACCCCAGCCCCACCCCTGAATTTTACCACTAGGAGGCCTACCAGGTTCTTAGGTGAAGATCAGAGGCACATCCCCTGTGCTTCTGGCCTGAGGAGGGAAAAGCAGTCATTCTGACACACCCAGAGCATTCTGTGCACCTGAACAAGGCCTGCCCTGAAGGAAAACTATTCTGCCAGAGCCTAACTGAGTCCAGCCCATTTTAGGCTTCTATTTGGGGAAGGCCAATACCGAATCCAGCCCCCCAACCCGTAGCCTTCCTGTCTCATCGAAGAGGGAGAATACTGAGAAGCACTTGGGAAGGTGACAGCGCAGGGACAGATTCACTAAGAGACTGAAGCTAATCATAGGAGCATAGAAGGCCGTCTGCAATGCCCTTCTCTACACCTTACTGCCTCCCTGCTTGTGAGAGCCCATCCTCCCAGGAATGCGGAGAAACATCGTTGTGTGAGAAACATGTCGACTGATTGCTTCCCACACTTGCCCTGACTGGGGTTGGGGGTTCGAGCCTGCAACCAAGGTACATGCTCTTGACCAGAATCAGTCCAGTCCGCTGGCTGACTCCAACCACTGAGCCACACTGGCTAGGGAGAGCAAATTTCTCTCTCTCTCTCTCTCTCTCTCTCTCTCTCTCTCTCTCTCTCTCTCTCTATCTCTCTTTTCTCCCTTTCCTTCCCTTTCCTTCTTCCCCTCCCCTTCCCTCCCATCCCCTTCCTTCCTCTCCTCTCCTCTCTCTCTCTGAGGATATTTTCCCATTGATCATTTAGAGAGAGTGGAAGAGAAGAGAGGGAAAGACAGAGAGAAATATCAATGTGAGAGAACCACATTGATTGGTTGCCTCCTACATGAGCCCCAACCAGAGCCGGGCCAGGCCCAGGGAGGAACCTGCAACCAAGGTATGTGCCCTTGATGGAATTGAAACTGGGATTATTTGGTCTGCAGGCTTATGCTCTACCCACTGAGCCAAACTGGCTAGGGCAACAGGCATTTGAAGCTAATAAAGACACACCAGAGCCCACGACCATTCTGCTGCTCCACTGGGGAGGGGAGGTGGTATTCTCACTGTGCTCCCTTGCCCTTTCCTCACATGGAATTCTGCTTGCACAAGGGAAACCAAGCTTCTTTAACAAGAAGTGTGCATTATCAGTCTGTCAAACCTGGAAAATTGTTCATTGAAGAGAAACATTTCTTTTCTTCTCTTTCTCTTTTTGAAAGATGTTCTATGTAGGAGTGTGAAGTAACTGTGTAATGAACATCAGGGCAATGAGTAAATATGACATCATTATATTTAATGATAGCAACATAAACACTTATTTAGCACCTACTATGTGCCATGCACAGGCAATTTATAGACATCATCCAAGTTTCATTTTACCTATGAGGAGGAGGAGACTCAGAAAACTTAAATTGCTGATAGTCTTTAGTTAGTGGCTGTGCTAGGGTCCACAATTGGTATTCTTTTTTCCATCTCCCCTTCCTCCTCCTTTCCTTCTTTTTTTAAGACAGGCAAAGGCCATAATCTCAACATCACACATCTGCTTTTGATGAGAGCTCTGATGTGTGTCCGGAAGACAGTTGATGCAAGGAGTAACAGAGAATTTCAAGTTGAATGGGCTTGATTTCCCTTCCCCTCCCCCCCAAAAGGATTTCCTGTATGGAAGTTCCCCAAACTGGGATCTTCATTGAGTGCACCAACCTTTCTCTTCCACAAGGGGTCAGTAAAATCCTCTTAGTGAATTAAAGACCTGTTACTACCATAACCACTCTGGGCTTAGCATTGGGACAAGGGAGAATCATTCTATTATTGAACAGACCTCTGACCTTCACATGCTCTTCCTCCTCACGCTGCTTTATTTAAGCTGAATCATCTGGCACCTGTATTCCATCCTCACATTACCATGTGGAGTGAAACAAATGGAATGAGCACTAAGTCTCAATTCATTCTTTACTTTTAACTTAAAATGATGTTTTAGTTATAGATTGCTCTACATAAAATATGGTTACAAATTAATTTTTAATTTTCTATATCTTGCAATTATTATATCTGAACAAGCATATTTTTATTTAAGAAACTCCCTAAGTATCCAATTCCCTCCCTCTTTGCCCCCTTGTCAGGAGGGCAGTTCCATTTTGACTAAGGGTTAGTGAGAACCTGATCTTTGGCTCACATTTACATGTCTGATGATTGGAAGAATTTCCACAAGCCAGCTTCTGACTTCATTGATTTCAAATCGTTTTTCTCTTCACAACCATGTCCTTCAGGTGCCAGGCGCCCTTGGACACAAGCATATTGCAATTCCCCCTTTGGCCCTGCTTCTTTCCATCACAGCACCGATAGAGAGAGGACAGTGATCCTAGAAGCCATTTCTATACCAGGATGGCTTAGCAATACCTTAAGCAGACACAGGAGGAACTGTAAGCCACACTAGTGTGTCCAACTAAACCCCAAATAGATGTATCCTTCATACATCCTCATCTGCCTCATCTCACAAATGCAGGGCCACCTGGCAACGGGAAGCAAAAGAAGAGTGTGCGTGGAAACAGGAGGTGGTCTTAACCAGCTAACTAGCAAAGGTCTTGTTTCTGCCTACTTTGCAAACAGCGAATGTGTGAACATAGTCCTGGGCCCTTCCCAAGCCTTGGAAGGGGCCTGTCTAGTGAAGGGGGAGCTGTGGACCTAGCCGAAGCATCTTTATCTTTAGGGTAAATTCTCCTGCATAAGATCCCCAGAGACTAACTCACCACAGCCTTACCCACAGCTCAAAGTACACAGCAAAGAAACAGCCGTGGCCCGCTGCCAAAAAGCACCTGGCCCCCATCTACTGAGAGTACCTCTTCAACGATAGGCAGGCAAATCAGGATTTTTTTCTTTTTTGTTAATTCTCATTCACCAAAGGACATTTACTCCATTGATTCCTAGAGAGAGTGGAAGGGAGGGAGGAGGCGGGGGGAGAGAGAGAGAGAAAGAGATGTGAGAGACACATAAATTGGTTTCCTCTTGCACACACCCTCATCCCCTTCCATCCCCCTCTCCCTGTGGGGGGTTGGGGGGCCTGGGATCAAACCTGCAGCCCAGGTACATGTCTTTGACAGGGAATCAAACCCTGGACCCTTGGGTTTAAGGGCCAACACTCTAACCTCTGAGCAAAGCCAGGGCCACAGGATTCCTTGATGTCCCCTAATGCAGTCTCTACTTTGAAAAAACTGCTGTTATTTTTTTTATTTTTGGCCACAGATCATTGTATCAGTAAGAAAGACCAGGTGTCATCCATAGCATGGCACAGTGAGTGTTCACCTGAGGCTTAAGAATATACAGTCATCTTGGGTCCATTATCCCAGGACTCAGTGGTGATAAACTACTTCTCCTATGGCCTAAAAAACCTTCTCTACCCAGCACACATCTCACATTCTGACTCTGGGTCACGGAGCCTTCCCAGCAACACTAAGGCCTGGACCTCTCCTCTAGCTAAACTACAAGTTTTAACAAACAATTCCCACAACAAATATTTGTTAAGTACCCATTCTGGGCTAGCCTTCAGCGAAATCTTAGCAAATTGCTTACAAAGCATTTAATGTGAGTCCATCTCTGTTTAGTCAGATTATAAACAAATTGGTGACAGGGACCAGGATTTCTTGCTGGCCTATCACCATCCTGGGCATGTCAGCACTGAATAAATACTTATTTGATTGATGCAGTTCTGTCTCCTCTCTGAGGACCAAACTCTTGGCAGCTTCCTCCTCAGTGGACTGGTGACTAAACGGGGTGGAGAAGGTAGAGTTTGATCTTGAAGAAATCCTCATAGAGTTCCCCCAGCCGTGCTAATAGGCTCTTGGATATGTTGCAGCTCATATTTGAAGCAAACCTGGTCAGAAACTTTGATTTTTAACAAGATGGTAGTCCACATCTAGTTACTGCTGTCCCCACCCCCACCTCAAATGTCTTACTTTGTGAGGTAGCAAGTTTGGGGGCACTTGGAACCAGAGCAAACTCAGTGTTCCCTCCTGCAAGCAGTCATGCCATGTGCTGGGCCCTCCGACAGCCACACGCCTTGCTTCTGTCCTGGGGCCTCATAACAAGTGGGAAGAGCGGACTCCAGTCTGCCCCACCCCCACCACCTGGCTTCAGTGTGGCTCCCCTTTATAGACTATGTGGGCCTTTGGCGAAGTCCCTGCCCCTCCCCCTTGCCCTCCCCTTGTGTCAGTAAGAAAGAGCCCCGCTTTCCCCCCTGAAATGGGAACAATGACAGGCTGGGGGGCTGGAGGGGTGACATGCGAGGATTCTGGGCACCTTGTGGGGGTTCAGTTGATGAGTTTGTTCTCTGTCGCTGTAGTTTCTCTTCTCTGTCTCCCCAGGCCTGTCCCTGGAGATATCCTCACCCTGACACCCCCCTGCCCCTCTCCCCCCGGCTCCAGAGCTATTGAACTATCTTCTCTTACCCCAGGGATGGGCTTGCATGGGCCCAGCAGATTGGCTCTGTGTAGGGGCTTTTGAGGTCATCGGCTGGCCCCTTTCTTCCAACACAAGAGGGAATTCAGCCTCAGGGAGGCACTTTCTTGACAGGATGGCGTTTCTGCCTTAACCAAACTCCTTGTCCAAAGTCAGAGATGATACCTATACTTCATCAAGCTACCTTGAACTTCATAAGCTACTTGATGGGACAAGGGGCCACACTTGCTCTGTTTTTGCTGACTTCTTCCTGAAAAACTGGCCCCACGTGTTTTACTTGGATTCTTTAAAAATGTGTGGGACCCCATTATTCTTGAGTGAGACACGGGCATCTGTCCTGATGACAGCAAAATAATAGCAGGCTTGGCTAAATGAAGTGCTGGGGTTTCGCCGTGCAGTCTCGAGATACCTCTTCCAAAATCCTGCTGCCAGAACCTATCATCACAAATCAGGAGTCTTAACCTGGGGTGGGAAAAGGTCCTGAAAAATTTGTAAGCAGCAGGCAAGAGTGGCGAAAAAGTATTTTTCTTCCTCATTTGTGAATTATATAAGAAAGCAAGAAAGGCAGAGAGAAGACGAAGTTTTAATATTAATTTCATTTTTATTAGCCCAAGAAATAATGCTTTAATTCAAAATATGTGCTTGCCATTGTTTTCACTGAATAAATGAAAACAATTATAAGCCGGGTATATTTCTTAGGTCTTTCCAGAATTCTTTCTGATTGTCAGAAACAGGAAAATGTCCTCATTTCCCATGAAATGCCAGTATCAGCAAAACATATTAGTACCATGCAGTGCCACTCTCTTATGCATTTCCTGGGCCTCTCACTGAAATATTACTGTAGTAAGACATACTTGCCTCTGGTGCCAAGTAGGGGCTGCCTGGATATTCCGTGATGATGATAAACAGCCTTCTAAGTGCGTGTACTGAGTTTAAGAAACATAACACCGCAGCACGTAAAATCACATGCCAGATCTCACACAGCTGCCAAATCACATCTGCCCCTATCTCTCTGGATGATTCTTCCCCAAAACACAGGCCTGGCGCTGTGCCCTGAACGCCAGCCAACTGGACATTAGCAGACCAGGGTAGAGAAGGAAATCCAGCTCCGCGCCCCTATAAATCTCAGCCAAAGCCAATCTGGATTTTCCTGGTGTTTGTGGGCAGTGGAGGAAGGTGCTGTGGGGTGTAAGTAGAATTTGCAAATAAACTCGTCTTATTTTAGACAATAAGGGGGAAAACCCCAATTCTCTGCTTTTGAACACACTGATGAAAGGGGTAACAAGTAACAATGATTATGTTAGACGTCTTTTGAATGCAACCAGTTTGCTTTCTGAATGAGGTGCTATGAGAGATAAAATGGGCAAAACATGGGTAGTCACATAGAGTTGGAAAAGCAGAGGCTCAGGCCCGGCCAGCGTGGCTGGTGGTTTAGTCTTGACCTATGAACCAGAAGGTCACGGTTAGATTCCCGGTCAGGCCACGTGCCCAGGTTGCAGGTTCTCTCCCCATTGTGGGGTGTGCTGGAGGCAGCCAATGAATGATTCTCTCTCATCATTGGTGTTTCTCTCTTTCCCTCTCCCTTCCTCTCTGAAATCAATATATGTATTAAAATATATGTATTATATATATTATAAAATCATATCTATCATAGAGCTGGAAAAGCAGAGGCTCAGGAATTCTCAGACTGGGAAACGAATCCCCACATGTTTGAGAGTTAGCTGTAGTACTGATTTATTTTGTGATTACCCTGGAGTTAGCTTCTACTGTATAAAAGGCACAAGCCAGCTGTAGAGATTAAATTCTTACCAGGGTTCGCATTGATATTGAAGTTCCTCAGGTCAAATAATCCTTGAATAAGAAATTGTGTATGTAAAAGTCAGATACTATATATACACATGCAGGTAAATGGCCCAAATATAGCCCAGCAGACAAACAGCAAGTAACTAATAGGAGTTGCATTTGGGAAGACAGGTGGGGCTGGTTGAGAAAAAGGAATGGGAGGACATGCTTTAAAAATATTTTATGTTTAAATTTTAAAATGAGAATATATTCATGTAAGAAATCTACTCTATAAAAGCGAAATATTAAAATTAACCGTTTCTTCGAGACAGGGTAAGCCATGCCCACCAGCCAATCAGAGCGGCTGTATGCAAATTAGCCCAGCCAACATGGCGGCCGCCACTCACGGACCTGAGTAAACAGCCCTTTCCATTGCGGCAGGAGCGAAAGTGAAGCTTCGTCCCTCAGCTCAGCTCCGATTAAACTGCCTCTAGCAAAACACAGCTTTGAAACATTTGAAACAATGTAACAATCATAGAATCCTCCGGAGCTGAAGGAAAGAGCAGCTCCGGCCTAACCAGTAAAAGTAACAATTGTTTCATTATAGACGCTGCCAAGTGAAGCAGAGGAGGCTTCATTAGTTAGAAGGCCGCCTTAAAGGAACAGTGTATCAATTATAGAAGATAACCCCAGGCCTTCAAGGAACAGCATCAATTATAGGAGATAAATCACAGAAACCTGCCTCCAGCCAGCCTTGCTGGGACGTTGGGTCAATGGGAGCTGTGGGCAGCCTTAAAGCCCCTCACCCAGGCTGGTCAGGCACGCCAGCAGGTGGACATCCCCCGAGGGGTCCCAGACTGTGAGAGGGCACAGGCCGGGCTGAGGGACCTCCCGAGTGCACAGAGCGGCTGCAGGGTGGGACAGTGCAGGACCCAGGACCCGTGAGTGGG
>PVJC01032868.1:0-19696 GCA_004026665.1 Murina feae
ATATTTTTGGGTGTGCTGCAGAATTTTAGTAAGTAGTTTATGTGTGCTGTGAGATGAAAAAGGTTGAAAATCGCTGACTTAAAGCAATGATTTGCAGGAGACACAGAAGATGGTCCTTTGAAAGCAACATATAATATAAATTCACAATCTCCTATCTGTAATTTCAAAATCCAAAACTCTTTAAGGTTCTTTGTATGTTAGCAGCAAACTTACTTACGGATTACCACTAACAAACAAAATGTTATGCATAGTATTTAGTCTTTAACACCTTAGTATAATTATTCATGTTTCACTGTAGAAATATTAATGTATTTGCTAGCAAGGTACTGCTGTGGACCTCAAAGTTGTGTTAAATAGTATATGGCAAACATACCATGTTATGGTTCTAACATCCAAAAGTTTATAAACTCAATCCCAAGCATTCTGAATAAAGGGTTGTGAACTTCCATTAAAACTTCTATTTTTATAGTTATTTTTTTCTAAAAAATATCTAACAATGAAATTAGGTTTTACTAACTGTAAATTAGTCAACTGACTAATCAGTGGGTCCCCACATGGAACATACAGTGTACTCCCGGTGAGTGGGAGTTTGAGAGCATGAAGACCTAACACTGTTGGTTCACCTCTGGCACTTTAAGACTTGCTGCAGCTTTTTGGGGCCTCGTTAAGCAGATTTGTGTAGTGTATCTTAATGATACAAAACAACATGTTGTTGATTATCTTAAGACATTATACTTTAAGAGTAAAAATTAAGAATAAGTTCCAGCCCGGCTGGTGTGGCTCAGTGGTTGTGTCAACCAATGAACCAGGAGGTCACAGTTTGATTCCCAGTCAGGGCACATGTCAGGGTTGCAGGAGGCAGTCGACCAATGATTCTCTCTCATCGTTGATGTTTCTATCTCTCTCTCCCTCTCTAAAATCAATAAAAACATATTTTTTAAAAAAACATAAGGGATTTAAAGGAGGGATCCCGTGGGACAAAATCCAGAGCTTTAAAGAGGAGTTGGCTGGTGCTGGGGTCACTGAGGAGTGAACATATCGAGGCTTTTTCTGAAAATAAGCAAACTGGAATCAAATACTGATACTGAAATCCTGCTGGATGAGATGACACCAATAGGAAGAGCAAGAAAAACAAGAGAAGAGCAAATCCCTTCTTCCTCTGCAGCTTTCCAGTCTCCTCTAAGGTCCCCTAAAGTTGGCAAAGCCAAAAAGGATTCAGCTGTTCAACAGAAATGTTGTGTGCCAAAGTCCCCGAACCTCACAGTGCAGAGCTAGAGAAAAATTTATATTTAAATTGACTTCATCCATCTATTTCATAAAGGAAAAAACCACATAAAGGAAATTTCCTGCCACACTAGATAATATAATTATCTATGTTGCCCTTCATCACACATAGAAATATAAGTATGAATAGGCTACATACTTTTTCTCATAAAACAAGAAGAAGCTTAACAAAAAAAAGGTTAGATATCAGTAATTTGAATATTGGGTAGGATGTGATAATTTAGTAGATATAACAATGTCACAGCTTCTCCAAGAGCACAGTTTGGCTTCAAAAATATAGGATGCCCTAGCTGGTTTGGCTCAGTGGACAGAAAAGTCCCAGGTTCGATTCTGGTCAAGAGCACATGCCTGGGTTGTGGGCTTGATCCTTGTAGGGGGCGTACAAGAGGCAGCCAATCAATGATTATTTCTTGTTGTTGATGTTTCTCTCTCTCTCTCTCTCTCTCTCTCTCTCTCTCTCTCTCTCTCTCTCCCCCTTCCTCTCTGAAATCAATAATATATATATATTTAAAAGTGTAGGATGATTGGGACTTTGAGCTGTTATTTGGAACAATAAAAATGTAAAAGAGTAAGAGCCCCAGTAAAGTAAAAATACAATACCATAGTAGTAAAGACTGACCAACTAGACAATCTGACAGCTTTGTATGCAGCTCAATTACTTGCTTTGATAGCAAAACCTCTCTCTCACAGTAATAATGTTGTTTTTTAATAGGAGGCTAATGTAATTATGTATAAACTACCTGTTACATGTTGTATACACACACACAGAAAAACTATTGATGGCCAACAACAGTGTTACATTAATCAACTAACCATACTAGATTAGCATAAATTATTTAAAGTTCTTAATCAATTTTCCCTCCAAAAAAAAGTATAAATGGTGATCATTTCTGAACTACTATACTATAAATGGAAGAGAGAATGACAGTGGGAAAAGCAATGAACTCACTGATTATTCATCTTAACATTTACCATTTACCAGCTTTGTGACTAGGTAAGTTTTTTAATCTTTTCTTTCTTTTTTTTTATTACATAAAGTATTACAAAGATTAGTACATATATCTCTTTTTTTCCCCTGCCCTTTCCCCAGCCTCCCCTACACACAGTGTTTTATGTCCATTAGTTATGCTTAAATGCTTTTAATCTCTTTTTGTATCTGTTTTAAGATAATATCAATCTAACCTCAGATCAAATTATTGAAAAATTCTTTGAAAAGATCATTCTATTTAGAAAAAATTCATTCAGAGCCATGGCTTTGCTACAAAATAGAGATACAAGGAACACACAAACACACTTTCCTTCCCCTCAAACTAATAATCTAGTGCAAAATTACAACTCAGCATACCTGTGGCAATTGATAGAAGAGTGCATTGGAATCATACTGCCTAACAATTAAAGAAGGTGGAGGGGAGACCCAAGTAGGTGGCTACCTGGAAACACACCCAAAAATAAACATCTAATCCTACCAGAGGGATAAGGCAGTAAAGTACAGAAGCAGAAATACATATTAAGATAGTATGACATTTACACTCTGACTGAGTGGCTTAGTTGGTTGAAGCTATTGTCCCATACACCAAAAGTGTACCCATGAGCCAGCAACATCTCTTTATCACCTCTGAGCTTGTTAGAATTACTTGGGCTGAATCCCATTCATACAGAATCAGAATCTGCATTTTTAACGGTCCCCAAGCAATCTATGGGCTTACTAAAGTTTGAGAAGTACTGATAGAAAGGTTGCTAGTTGATTTCTTCAGCTCTTCAGGTTCAACCAACTGCAATATACGGGAGTATTAAAACTAGATGTACTTTCATCCTTGAAAACATTGTTTTATTAGACGGTGATAAATAAGGAAAGATATTTTACATACGTCTTTATTTTTTTTTTTTATGGTAAGCAGGTAGTTCTTTTTTTTTTTAATTTATTGCTTAAAGTATTACAATAAATGGTAGATAAGTATTACAACAAATGATAGATAGATCTCCATTTTACATACGTCTTTAAAATAAGACAATCTATAGGAAAATCAAGTTTTCTTTACAGATGCCATTAGTAAGAAACATTTCACAATATTTCATCCTTAACAGGTGTAGCATCCTCTTCTCCTGTGTTTTCCTAATGCTCTGTTACCTAATAATACTCCCTTCTCCTTCTGTAGTTCTAGAAACATCAGAAATAGGGGGCCTGGGCCCAGCTGGTGTGGCTCGGTGGTTGAGCGTCGATCTATGAACCTGGAGATCACAACTGATTCCTGGTCAGGGCACATGCCCGGGTTGCAGGCTCGATCCCCACTGTGAGGTATGCAGGAGGCAGCCAATCAATGATTCTCTTTCATCAATGATGTTTCCATCTCTCTCCTCTCCCTTCCTCTCTGAAATCAATAAAAGTATATTTAAAATAATAAAAAAAGAAATAGGGGGTCTTAGAAAGGAAAAGCCAGAGATATTAAATCATTTCATTTATTACCCAGGGTAAGCACTTTTAGATCTTCAGCTGAGTACTAACATTTGAGGAGTTTGTTAGAAGCACTCTTTGCTGGGAATGGAAGTACAAAAAATTGCTCCCAAAACAGCCTGGACCAACAATACCAGCAGCTATTTTTTAATAAACCTAATCATCTATAGCCCTAACTTTTTGTTATCCATACTCAAGAGGGTAGAAAGAACCTTAATAGGAAACCCAAATTCATTTTCTCTACTCTTTCTCTGGAAATAATACTGTAGTCAAGTGACCACAAAACAAGTATTAAGTAAAAACACATTTTCTTCCTAAATCCTATAAAATCAGTACCTAAATGATAAAATATCAACTGTACAGCAATTTCCCACAATTAACTCTAAACTAATTCAACAATAATATATACACATATTTGTGCTATCTTCTTGCTCACTACAAATTAGCCAAACATATCTAGACATAAGATAGAAATTATAGCCCTAACCAGTTTGGCTCCGTGGATGGAGCATCAGCTTGCGGACTCAAGGGTCCCAGGTTCGATTCCAGTCAAGGGCATGTACCTTGGTTGCGAGCACATCCCCAGTAGGGAGTGTGCAGGAAGCAGCTGATCGATGTTTCTCTCTCATCAATGTTTCTGACTCTCTATCCCTCTCCTTTCCTCTCTGTAAAAAAAATCAATAAAGTGTATTTTTTAAAAAGAAGTTATATCATTCAAATATATATTAAGTTCCTCTTCTCAAGGTTTGATTCTCCTAGACCATAAATTCAAACATAGCATGTGTCATCTAAGAAAAAAAAACAAAACCCTTATATGCCAAAATATTACAGACCCCCATTTAACCCAGACACAATTTATCCAATATGTAATAAGGGAATACAAGAAAGATTCACAATGACCCAATCACTCCAGGATCCTTAAATCTCAGAAAAGTATAACAGAATTTTATTTTAAAGGTTACCCATTTCTTAATTCCCAAATATACTGTAATAAATTTTTTGTTCATATAGTATGGGTATAAATAAGGAACAAACCATGAAAAATCAAAGATAATCTCAATTGTCCTTAGGATAAATATCGTAAGACTTTTTAAGATTAACTATGAAATATGTCGAGCACACAAAAAAAGGCATAAAAATTTTAACAAACACCTATGCGCCCACCACCTAGTTTAAGACATAAAACATTACAAAAATATTTATAGCCCCTGGGTACTACCATGAACTGCCCTCCACTTCCTCCAACATAAAGATATCCACTCCCTAGAATTCAGTACATGACTTTTCTTGTATACTTTTACCACACACATACATATTCCTGAACCAATGAGGCTCAGAGGCAATTTTGCTCTCTGTGGGGTATTTGGTAATACCTGGAAATATTTGGGGTTATCATGACTGTATCTATGGGAGGAAGCCATGGAAGCTGGTCTACAATGCACAGAACAGCACTCTACAACAAAGAATTATCTAATCAGTCCAAAACAGCAATAGTGCCAAGCTAAGCAACCCTGCTCTAAACAATAAACAGTACTGTTTTGCACTTTAACACATCATAGGCTTTCTTTTCAAAAAAACTTTACTTTCTTGCTTTCTTTGCTTAATATTAATTTTCTCTTCTGTACAGAACTTTACTGTATAAATTCAGTTTGTTTATTCTTCTGTTGATACATCTTTAAGTTTTTTCCAATTTCTGGCTTTTTAAATTTATTTATTTTTTTATTGATTTCAGAGAAGGGAGAGGGAGAGAGAGAGAGAAACACCAATGATGAGAACCACGGGCCGGCTGCCTCCTCCATAACCCCTACTAGGGATCAAGCCACAACCTAGGCAGGTGCCCTTGATAGGAATCAAACCCAGGACCCTTCAGTCTGCAGGCCAATGCTTTATCCACTGAGCCAAACCAGATAGGGGCTCTAATTTTTTGCTTTTACATACAATACTGCTGTGAACATTCTTATACAAGCCTCTTGATTCTCAATGAGAGATTCTGTCTAGGGCAGTAATTCTTGAACCCCTAAGGTAGTCCCCAAGACTCTTTCAGGGGCTTCATGAGGTCAAAGAATTTTCATAACTATACCAAGGTTTTATTTGTCTTTTTCATGTTGACATTGCAATGGTAGGTAAAAATGCTGGTGAGTTAGCCACGTTAACACACTCATTGACGAGACATATGGGTAACCTGTACCTCCTGAAATAATGCACTTCTTAGTGCAAAACATCACATCTATGGTACTTATGCCTAAAACACATAATCTGAATTGAATCATGAGAAAATATTAGACAAACCCAACATAAAGGATATTCTATAAAATTATCAGTGAGCCCTAGCTGGTTTGGTTCAGTGGATAGAGCGTCAGCCTGCAAACTAAAAGGTTCCAGGTTCAATGCCGGTCAAGGGCACATGTCCAGGTTGTGGGCTCAATTTCCAGTGGGTGGGCTTGCAGGAGGCAGCCAATCAATGATTCTCTCTCATCACTGATGTTTCTATCTCTCTATCTCTCTCTTCCTTCCTCTCTGAAATCAATAAAAGTATATTTAAAAAAAAAAATTATCAGTGAGTGTCAAAGTCATAAAAGACAAAGAAAGACTAACTGGACCAGATTGGAAGAGACTGAATGACAACTAAATGTAATGTGTGATCCTGATTTGGATCCTGGAGCAGAAAAAGAGGATTATCTGGCAAAATCTCAATAAGATCTGTAGATTAGTTAGTAGTGTTGTAGCAATGTTATTATTCTGGTTTCAATAATTGTACTGTATAAGACATTAATATCTTAGGACTATGGCTGAAAAGCCAAAAGGATCTCTTTTTACTAGTTTTGTAATTTTTTGTAAGGCTGAAATTATTTCAGAAATAAAAATTTAATTCTTCAACTATTATGTAAATAAAGATCAAGTACGGTATATAGTAAATACATATTAAATCTTCAAAATGTAATATAATGCTAATAAACATCTATTTTTAAATATTTTGAAGGAGAAAAAAAGGAAAACTCAGATAGCGGTGTTATAGTCCTAGGGCAAAACCAAAGTCAAGAGTCTGTGATTTCTTCCAGCGTTTCATAAGAAGACTAGCTGTCCTTCTAAGAGTGCTTTTAAAATGTTTGCTGAAGGACCTGGCCTGCCCTAGCCAGTTTGTCTCAATGGATAGAGCATCCACCTCAGCACTGCAGGGTCCCAGGTTCTATTCTGACTAAAGACCTGGTGCACAAAATTCGTGCACTGGAGGAGGTGTCCATCAGCCCAGCCTGCACCCTATCCAATCTGGAATCCCTCTCATAATCCAGGACTGCTGGCTCCCAACTGCTCACCTGCCTGCCTGCCTGGTTGCCCCTAACTGCTTCTGCCTGCCAGCCTGATCACCCCTATCCACTCTCCTGCAAGCCTGATCAATGCCTAACTGGTCCCCTGCCAGTCCAGTCATCCCCAACTGCCCTCCCATGCCAGCCTAATCACTCCCACCTGCCCTCCCCTGCTGGCCTGATTGCCCCTAACTGCCCTCTCCTACTCGCCTGATCGTCCACAACCGCCCTCCCCTGTCGGCCATCTTGTGGCTGTGGAAACAGCCATCTTTGAGGGTGGGCCAGTCAATTAGCATATCCCCTCTTTATTGGCTGTGGGTGCCATCATCCTTGTGACAGCATGAGGATCAATTAGCATATTCCCTCTTTATTAGATAGGATACCTCAATTGCAGGCTAGATTCCTGACCCTTGTCCAACCGTGTGTGGGAGGCAACCAATTCATGGTGTCTCTCTCACATTGATATTTGTCTCTGTCTCTCCCTCTCCCTTGGACTCTTTCTAAAAATCAGTGGAAAACATCCTCAGGTGAGGAATTAAAAAAAAAAAAAAGCCTGGCCTGTGTTGCTCGAGAGTTTAGCATCAACTGGGGAACTAAGAGATCCCCAGTTCCATTCCCAGTCAGGGCACATGCCTGGGTTATGGGCTGCATCCCCAGTATGGGGCGTGCAGGAAGCAGCCAGTCCATGTTTCTCTCCTGTTGAAGTTTCCATCTCTCTACCCATCTCCCTTCCTGTCTCTAAAAATAAAAAAAGCTGAATAAATTTTTTTAAATTCTTTGCTAAAGAATCAGTTGAACAAGATGAATTGCTACACACAGTAAATTAAATAATGCATGAAATAATCTTGTAAATTAAACTAAGATTTTATAACAGTTAACCTCTGAAAAATACCTGCTTTATATGATAATGAAACTATTTATAGGACAGATATACTCCATACTACACATTAATATCTATTTAACAAGTCGCTGTGGTACAAGATTTGTTACACTTTACCTTTACCCTGAAAAGACATTTAAATTTCCCTATAAATCTATAATAACTTATCCCATGATGCCTCCAAATTATTGAGTTATTGTCAAACTTTAGTTTGAGGTAGCATGAAAACATTTTAAGATTGTACAAAAACAGGTAAAGGCCTCATACATTGTTACTAGGAGTGTAAATTGATAAAATGTCTTTTTCAGAGAGCTATTAGTTGCTATCAAAATGTTAACTATGTGTATCCTTTGAGGCAATTCCACTTCAGATATACTCAGCACAAATACACAAGGATACGCATACACAGATTTATTCACTCCGTCTCTGTAAATAAGAAGACGTGAAACAATATCAATGCCCATCAAAAAAGGACTGGTTAAATGAAATACTGCATCCAGTCACTGGAATACTATGCAGCTATGAAAGAATAAGGTGCCAACATGGCACAATCGCCAATCCATATTATTAAGAAACAAAAGTGCAGAAGAGAATAAAGTTTATTACTATTTTTACTTAAAGGGTAATAGATTTATAGCATATTAATACATATGCTTGCAATGAACAGAGTATTGCGTAAGAATACACAAGAAACTGCTAACAATGGCTGCCCCTTTTTGTACTGTTGAATCTTTCCTTTTGGTACCGCACATACATCTTTTTCAATGTTTAAAAAGCCAGGTAGGAAACACAATTTTATGAACAATCTCAAAAATTGAGTTGGTTTGTATTCATATCCCTTTTTATTGCTGCTAACAATAACTGGGTACCCACTTAAGGATGCCAGGCTTTGTCAGAAGTAGCTTATTTATGCATTCTAAAAAGTATCAAATTTTAAATTTGAACTAGTATTTTAAATTTTAAATAGTATTTTCTACCGAATACTATTAAGGATAAATCTATATGAATTTGATTAAAATAAATTAGACCTTTATTTTATACTATATAAAAAACCTCGAGTCAATAACACACAGATCCCTGAAATAACACACAAAATGAGACGTTAACAAAAACATGTATCTGGTGTTTCCTAGGCTTATTTTCCACTTGGAAAAAGTATTTAACAGAAAGAAATGCTTAGACTATTTTCCCTGTATTGGCATAACGATGTGAAATCAAACAACTTACATGAAAAATCCTTCCACGGGGTCCCAAGCAGCATTCAGCCACCGACCTCCAAGTGGGGAGGGTGTGAGGGAAGTACCCAGGGCCCCTTCGCCATTGTCACCGGTGAACTGAGCACCATCTGGCAAGGCCAGCCTCCCTTCGGACAGTTACACTTGGCGTCTGGTTCATTTCTGATTAATTTCAAAGGCTTGTGAGCCAAGCCTCTCCAGACCCCGACCCTGGAGAAGGGGGAGGAGGGGCACAGTCTGTTGTCTTCCCCGGGCTTTGTGCCTTCCTGGCTCGAGAGCATCCCGGTGATGGTGTTACCCACCTTTTCCCTGGGTGATGGGGGGCGGGAGGGGGTAGCAGGGAAGCGGGGTCTTCTCTGCACGTTTTTGTTTATTAGATACTGCACCTAAGACTCCCTTGGCCTCTTCCCTTTCCGCTCACTCCAGCCGGCGCTGCGGGAGGCGTTCCACCCAGGCCTTCCCCGAGGCGGCCGCGGGCCGCCCACCCCGCCTCGCCCCTTCCCCGCGCGCGGCCCGGCGGCCGGCGGGCTTACCCGTGGGCGCGCTGTCCAGGATGCGCAGGTCGTAGGCCCCCGAGCAGCGGTAGTTGGCGGCGGTGCCGTTGTCCCACACCACCACCACCTCCTCGGGGCTCTCGAAGCTCCGGACCGTGCCCACATGGCCCTCGCCGCCGTCCTGCTTCCCCCACTTCCAGTCCGGGCCGCGGACTACCCGCGCCCCGACCCCTTCCACCATCACCCGGTTATTCCGGGAGTTACTCATCGGGGCCCCAGCGGTGGGCTCCGCTGCCGCCGCCGGAGGCCCCGTGAGAGAGTCGGGCCCGGGCCGGCCTCTCGGCGCCGGCGGGGGCGGCAGCGAGCCGCGGGGAACGTGGGGGGGACGCTCGGGGCCGGCGGCGCGATCCCCGCCGAGCCCACCGCCACTCCCCAGTCGTCGCCGTCGCCGCCGCCGCGCCCCCGCTCGGACTGGACGCCGGACCGCAGCGGCTCGGAGGCGGGGCGGGGGCGGCGGGCGGAGGGGAGGGCGCCGTGGGCGGGGACTCCTCGGCTTCCTCCGGGCTCCCGGCGGGGCGACAGGGACGGCCGCCCGGAAACCACGCTCTCCCCGGGCCCCGAGCGCGGGCAGCGCAGGGAGCCGAGGGAAGCTGCCCGGGGGTCGTCGAGGGCGGCGGCGAGCCCGCTGAACTGCCGGCCTTGGCTCTCCCCGGCCTCTCGCTCCGGGGTGGGGGGGGCGCCCGAGGGCGGGGCCGCCTCCTCCCCGCGGGCAGCGGCGCTACCACCCGGCGCCCGGCGAGCGCCCCTGCCCAGCGGCCCCCGCTCTCAGCCCTACGCACGCCGGGCTCCGCCCCGCCACGGAGTCTCCTCTCGGCGTCAGCGACTCCACATCCGGGTCCCGGCGCACCCAGGACCGGAGCAGCGCCCCCTCTCCGTGACTAGGAGCGGGCGCCTCACCGACAGCAGGGCGCGACCCGGGAGGGAGAGGAGAGGGAATCGACCCCGCGGCGTCGGGCCAGGCTCGGGGAGAGTGCGCATGCGCGCGGCGCGGAGGCAAGTCAGAAAGGCAAGAGAAAAGGCGGCGTGGAGGGTGGACGCCCGGCGGGAGCCTCCGGTGGCGGAGAGGCGGCTCCCAGCAGCTTCCTCCCGGCGGGGCTGGGCGGGGCGGCGCACCCCATGAGCTGTGAGGAGAGGGGCGGGGCGAGGAACTCCGGCGGGCGGGCCGCGGGGTGCGGCTGCGCCCCGGGTAACCCCGTGGCTGTGATGAGGTCCATCCTGACGGTCCAGTGTGCTAAGTGTGCATTTGGGATTCCGTGTTGTCTTAGTCTTTTTTTAAAAAACGTGGGGTATGGAGAGGGGATAGTACAGATTATGGCAGAGATTTAGGGCAACCTGCGTTTTTGCATGTGTAAATTGAAAACATGCAGAGTGGTACTGAACCATGTGTGTCTTGCCTTGACGCAGTCAGAGTGGTCAGTAGACTCCAAACAGCAAGCTTCCAGGAAAATTCACAAGCAAGCACCATACCAGTTGATAACTCACACACCCACACACCACATAATTTAGCCCCAATCACAAAATGCAACTTTGAAACGAAATAAAAGGACTGTAACAGTGGTTTCTGACTGCTTTTATTTAAATGACTAGAGCCTGGTGCATAAAAATTTGTGCACTCCGGGCGGGGGTGGGAGGGGTGTCCTTCAGCCCAGCCTATGCCCTCTCACAGTCTGGGACCCCTTGGGAGATGTCCACCTGCTGGCTTAGGCCCGCTCCCCAGAACGGGCCTAAACTGGCAGTCAGACATCCCTCTGGCAGCCCAGGAGCCCTCGGGGGATGTCCACTTGCCAGCAAGGAGCAGGCCTAAGCTGCAGTCGGACATTTTTAATGCTGCTGAGGAGGCAGGAGCGGCTCCCACCACCACTGCTGTGCTGGCAGCCATCAGCCTGGCTTGTGGCTGAGCAGAGCTCCCCCTGTGAGAGCACACTGACCACCAGGGGGCAGCTCCTGCACTGAATGTCTGCCCCCTGGTGGTCAGTGTGTGTCATAGTGACCAGTTGTTCTGCTGTTAGGGTCAATTTGCATATTAACCTTTTATTAGATGGGACAGAGGCCTGGTGCACAGGTGGGGGTCAGCTGGTTTGCCCTGAAGGGTGTCCTGCTGGGGTGCCTGGCCAGCCTGGGTGAGGGGCTGATGGCTGTTTGCAGGCTGGCCACAGCCCCTTCAGGGTGGGGGTCCCCACTGGGGTACCTGGTCAGCCTGGGTGAGAGGCTGATGGCTGTTTGCAGGCTGGCCACAGCCCCTTCAGGGTGAGGGTCCACACTGGGATGCCTGGTCAGCCTGGGTGAGGGGCTGATAGCTGTTTGCAGGCTGGTCAAAACCCCTAGGGGGAACCCTTACCCCATGGGAGTGTGGCCAGCCTGGGTGAGGGGTTGATGGCTGTTTGAAGGCTGGCCACAGCCCCTTCAGAGTAGAGGTCTATACTGGGGTGCCTGGCCAGGCTGGGTGAGGGGCTGAGGGCTGTTATCAGGCTGGCCATGGATATGGGCTGGAAGCAGGTATCTGGGATTTATTTAACTTCTATAATTAAAACTTTGTTGCCTTGGTCCTGCTCAAAGCCACCAGCTGGAAGCAGGTATCTTGGGTTTATTTACCTTCTGTAAGTGAAACTTTGTTGCCTTGAGTGGAGCTCAGGGCCTGCAGAGCAGGTGGGAATCTTTGCTTCCTCCATCGCCGGGGCAACGCAAGCCACCTGCCTCGCTACAGCTCCCTGGCTGCTGCCATCTTTGTGACGGAGTGAGGGTTAATTTGCATATTATACTTTTGCCTGGGCAGGAGACCCCCAAACCCCTCTGATCGCCAGCTTCACAGAGCTCAGGCCTCTGCCATCGCCGGCTCTGCCCCTGCCCCACTACAGCCTCTAGCCAAGACTACAGGCCTAGGCAGGGGACCCCCAGACCACTGCTTTGCTGGCTCCACCAGTGCCCAGACCCCTGCAATCCCAGGCTCCGCCCTTGCCCCCTCTGATCACCAGCTCCGCACTTGCCCATGTCTGAGACCTCTGGAGAAGGCCTCTGGCCTGGACAGAGGACCCCCCAGTCCCCTCTGATTATGTGTTCCACCCCTCAGGCCCCCTACCTCCCCCACCACCTGCCTGGCTAACAGGCCTTACCACTTCAGTGGCGGGGCTGAGCCAGACAGGGTGCTGCCATCTTGTGGCTATGGGGCAGCCATCTTTGTAATGGAGTGATGCCTAATTTGCATAGTATTCCTTTATTAGATAGGATATTATGATGCCCTAGCCGGTTTGGCTCAGTGGATAGAGCACAGGCCTGCGGACTGAAGGGTCAGGTTTGATCTAATCAAGGGCACATGCCCAATGCAGGTTGGATCCCCAGTAGGGGACGTGCAGGAGGCAGCAGATCAATGATTCTCTTTCATCATTGATGTTTCTATCTCCCTCTCCCTTCCTCTCTAAAGTCAATAAAAAATATTTAAATAACTAAATAATAAAATAAAATAAATAACATTATGTTGTGTAAAATTATGTTTCACAGCCCAGCACGGATGCATTGTAAGCATACTGTTGCATTTCCTGGAAGTCAAGGGAGCAGGGAATATTCCAGCAGAATTGAATAATCAAGTAAAAAGAAAGGAGACATAAAATGTAACCAATTGGGGGGGGGAAACCAAGATGGCAGCATAGGTAAACACTTGAAATTGCTGCCTTGCACAACCACTTCAAAACTACAACGAATAGAAAAACTGGACACCACCCAGAACCACAGGAAGGCTGGCTGAGTGGAAATTACAGAACTAGAAGGAAAGAGAAAAGCACACTGAGACTCAGGAGAGGTTCAGAAGTAAAGTGCAGAAGTACAGAAGCACACGCGTCATGTGGAAAGGGCTGACAACTGAGGACACGGTTGTCTTTTTCAATCCGGAGGGAGTCACAAGCTCCCAATGGTTCTGAACTCCAGTTCTGGGAGAGTTTCTGGGGATCCAGATTCATATGGGGAGAAACTGGACTATCTGGCATCAGGAGGAACTCCAGAATGGTTTTCTCTCAGCAGTGCTTGCAGTGATTACCGATTACCGGGGGACACTGAGACCCAGGGCCTCTTAGGGCAGGGCTGAGGATCAGCCACAGCTGTTTGCTCCTCCCTGATTCCCCAGACCCTGCACCAGCCAGCTGGATGCAGAGGCTTTTGCATATAAAAGGCTGGGTAACCTCAGGCAGAGGAGAAATTAGCACCTCCTTAGAGATCCAAGAGCCAGTGTACCCAGTGGTCAGAGTAGGACCATCCAGATTACAACTCATATTCGTAAGGGACACACTCAGGGGGCAGACTCAGTGAGCAACAAAGCCCACTGAAGCAAGTCTTGCCCCATAAGGGTGTCTCCAGCACAGAAGTTCTCCCACCATAGACACAGTTGATTCTCATAGCCCAGTGACCTGGAGGTCAATTCCTCCCAGTGATACCAACAACAATCAAGCTACAACAAGACTGTGCAGAAGGCCTATGAATGGGTGCACCAAGAGTGTCCACCTCAGGTAATTGAGGAGGCTGAGACACTCGGCCCTATAGGACACCTAGCACACAAAGCCACTCTATCAACACAGGGAAGCAGCCAAAATGTAGAGACAAAGAAACAGGTCACAAATGACAGAAATGGAGGAAAGCAAACCACTGGATAAAGAGTTCAAAACCACAGTTATAATGTTTTTCAAGAATTTTCTAGAAACTGCCAATAAATTTAATGAGGCCCTCAAGGATATGAAAAAGGATCAACTAGAAATTAAGCATACACTGACTGAGCTACAAAGTGATCTGCAGATGGTTGCTACTTGTGCTGGGCTTGGAGGTGCCCAGAAAAGGCCAAGCTGTGAAACAAGGCTGGCTGCTGCTATTGCACAGCCTGGGACCATTTAGCAAGAGGTATGATGCTCAATGAGGCAGATGCCTCTTATTTGAGAGATTTTTAGGAAAATCTGAAGCATGAACCAAGACAGGCCATTGGTATGGAAAAGCCATTGCAAACACCTTTTGTGGGCCAAGAGTTGGATGCGGAGAGGCCTCAGAGAATCATCAGGGTGGGGCAAACATTGTGAACCAGATTGATAGAAATTGCTGGTTCTGTGCAGGAAAGGCTCATCAAAGGAAAAATAACTTCTGCTAACACTTCTGTCTAGAAGAAAGCTGCCCCTCCAGTTTTCATCCTAATTCCAAACAATTCACTTCCTCTCATTATTTCTCTGGTGCCTTTCAAGCTGCTGTCCTCTTCCATCTAGCACTGTAGCTCAGAGTGTGTAAATCCAAGTAAGTACCTGTGCAGGCACTTTAAGAGGAACTTCCTGGGACTACCGCAACCTCAGTCTCCCTGTACCTCAATACCCACTGGTTTTTATAGACAGACGTTATGGGGACTTCTCTTCCTGGCACTAGAACTCTGAGCTGGAGAACCTGCTTCTGGCTGAGACTCCTCATTCCTCAGGGGGACTCCATAGCCGAAATATCCCTCACTGTTTTTATCCACGATACGTGGTTGTGAGACCAGCCCATTCCTTGTCACCACTCCTCATACCAGTTCCCATGTGGCTTCTTTAATTCTATAGTTGTAGGACTTCCATTCATCTCCATTTCAGGTGATTCTGAATGATGGTTGTTCTGTAGTTTGGTTATAGTTTTGACCTGGTTGTGGGAGGAGGCAAATATGTGTTTAAAAACTCTCTTATCCATCCACCCTTTTATTAAATATATTGCAAATTATCAACACTATCATGTTATTAAGACTATTTCAAGGTGTTTAAATTAATATAGTTTACCAATGGTCTCTAAATTTTTTTTTCATGTCAGACGGGTCATGTGCCAAAGGCATAACAAGGTTCACGGGCAGCACACCTCACACAGCAGCATGAACACCTACTCATCACACTTATGAACCACAAAAGGATCTCTAAATATTTTTGATCATAGATCTTTTCAGTGCAAAATTTTTGAACATGTACTTCCAATATACATACTTGTGTTTGTATAAATTATATATGTACTACCTTGTCACATGTTACAAAATATACTCAAGGTAGAAATTGTAAGAGGATAAGATATAAAATATATAGAGCCCCACTTGATTTGGCTCAGTGGATAGGGTGTCGGCCTGAGGACTGAAGAGTCCTGGGTTCAATTCTGGTCAAGGACACAGGCCCGGGTTGCAAGCTCGATCCCCAGTAGGGGGCATGCAGGAGGCAGATCAATGATTCTCTCTTATCATTGATGTTTCTATCTCTCCCCCTCTCCCTTTCTCTCTGAAATCAATCAAATCAATCAATCAATAAAATATATAGAAAAGTTTTCATACTTTCTTCCCTCACTCTTCTGCATTTCTAGATGTTTAAATTGGTATTCTCCAAAGTAAACACACACCAATTTGACTACTGTGTCATATATGTGTCTGTCATGTTTAAAACCGATTCATTTGGCATATATGTTTGCTCATCTGCCTATCTGTTTAGAAATATTTAGGGTCATTCAAAACTGGTAAGATCTTTATTCCAACCATTAGATGAAATCAATAAATCCCTGCCCCAGAAATGAAGTAGTTTTACTATTCACCTAATAGTCTACTATGAATGAATTTGTGACTGCTTTATAGTCTACAGAAATATATATTTGGAGAGCAATTTTATGAGTTATATCTAGCACATATCACTTGGTAACATTATGTAGTCTAGAATTCAGCCACATCTAACTAAAATGGAAGAAAAATGTAGCTTAGCTGAGTGCTCAAGAAGAAAAGTATATCATCTAGTGTCCACTTAGAAAAACATAGATCATTGTAAATATTCAAACAGAAAGAATTTAATACAACAAATTGTCTACTAATGCGTTGTAAGGACTGCAGATACCAAAAGAGATTAATAACTGGAAAACACCATCCCTGAGGACTAGATGAAGGAAAGAGAAAATGATGTTATCTAAGACCCATGCCCACTGTACCACTGAGGCTGCTGATATTGGAACCGCTGCTGTTTTGTAGTAAGCTGGGAACCCAGGCTCACACTGAAGCTGAGAGAACCAAGAGCCCAAAGTCCCCACCGTTGTCACTACCACTGCCAAAGTCAGAGCTCCATGAGTGCAGGGCACACACACTGCTGCTGCAACCCTGTAACTGCCCTGCCTGAGTAGGAACCCAGAAGCTGCTGGAAATTCCATCAGAAACAAGAAACAACTAATGGCTTCTCCTCTTTTCAGTTGGTTTCCCATTAGTCTCCACAAATAATAGGAATAATTTACTCTGTTGGGTACTCAGCACCATTCTCACCATTCTACCATACTGAAACTTCCACATAACAAAGAAATAACATCATGCATCTACCTAACAGGATGCAACTATTCCACTTAAAATGAAGATACCTTCACCTTGTCTCCCCAAAGAGTTTTTCTGATTATATAGATTAAAAAAAAAAAGACTTAAAGTGCCCATCCCTTTAATTCACTGTGATTAATAGCCACCACCACAGACCTATGGGAGCTAAAACATTCTGACTGCCATTCTGGTCCTTGCACTCATTTTAGTAACTGCATTCACCTAGTCTTTGGTGAGTAAGCACTGACACCTGTCCTATGTTCCTCTGGCTTGAAATCAAAGAACCTATTTCAATAGGGAAATCTCCCACCATCATTCCTGACCTGCAGATGGCAACTTCAATGAACTTTTCAAAGATTCTGGTGATCCCTTCATCAATGCATTTCTCAAAGTCTTAGTGAAAACAGTGTTCTCGGGAACAACTTTTCCTGCTCCCAAAGTTTTTGGTTTCTTTCCTTGAAATTATACCAGGGAAGTTTTGGTGTCTTAACCTACTGAAAGTAAGCCTCCATAAACTCCTGTTTTCAGTCAATCGGCCTGCTGCATGAACTACACATTATATCTGAAAATGATGAAGTGCTCCATATTGATAAATTCAGTCCAATCCCATGTTAAGTTCTGTTCTTTGTGTTCTTTTTCTGGCACTTGTAGAATCCGTAGAATCCTACACATATTCTCTGGTCTCTGACAATACAAATTTGCAAAATGTTGCAATTGCAGGGCAGGGAGGGGTGGAGGTATAATGTAGCTTCTCCCAGGTCAAACAAGGAATTACATCAGATGAATTTGCTACAGGGTCTTCAATCAAGGGAAGACTAGTCACCTCCAACATGGGGGAAAGGAATGTTTCGGTTGGCAAAGAAAGATTGGAAGAATGAAATACTACAATTTAAAAAAAAAAAGGAGGAGACAGCAAGCTGGCGGCATAAGGTAAACACCGTAAATGCAGCCGTGAACAACTATTTCAGAATATCCACGAAAAGAAAACATGGACACCACTCACAACCACAGGAAGGCTGGCTGAGTGAAAATCCTACAACTAGAAAGAATCTGAGACTCGGAGGAGCGGCGGAAGCAAAGTACAGAGGTACAGAGGCACGCGCATGGGGCTCAGGGAGAGGGTTGGCGCCGGAGGACGCAGTTCTTTTCCAAAACGGAGAGAGCCACAAGTTCCCATTGGCTCTGAACTCCAGTTCCAAGCAAGTTTCTGAAGACCCAGACACCCGGAGAAGGGGGACTGACTGGCACCGGGAGGAAATCCAAAGCGGGTTTCTCTCAGCGTTGCTTGCAGCAATTACTATGGGACACAGAGACCTCCTGTCTCTTAGCACAGGGCTGAGAAGCGCCATAGCTATTTGCTCCGCCCTGCCCTGCAAACTCCCTGAGGCCCCGCCCCTCCCAAGCTGTGTCAGAGGCTTTTGCATATAAAAGACTGAGTAGCCTAAGGCAAAGGCTAAATCAACACCTCCTTAAAGATACAAGAGCCAGCCTCACCCAGTGGTCCGAGAGGGACCATACTAAACAAAACTCAGATCCACAAGGAACACACTCAGGGCAGATGCAGTGAGCACAAAAGCCCCACTGAAACAACTCTTGCCCCATAAGGGTGTCTCCAGCACAGAAATTCTCCCCCTATAGACACAGCTGACTCTCATAAACAAGTGGCTTAGAGGTTAATTCCTCTCAGTAATCACGTAACTCAGAAAGGGAAGCAGCCAAAATGCAGAGACAAGAAACAGGTCACAAATGACAGAAATGGAGGAAAGAAAACAACAGGATATAGAATTCAAAACCACGGTTATGAGGTTTTTCAAGAATTTTCTAGAGACTGCGATAAATTTAGTGAGATCCTCAATGAATCTAATGAGACCCTCAAGGATATGATAAAGGACCAACTAGAAATTAACCATACACTGACTGAAATAAAGAATATTATACAGCCCTAACCGGTTTGGCTCAGTGGATAGAGCATTGGCCTGTGGACTCAAAGGTCCCAGGTTCAATTCCGGTCAAGGGCATGTACGTTGGTTGCAGGCACATCCCCGGTTGGGGGTGTGCAGGAGGCAGCTGATCGATGTTTCTCTCTCATTGATGTTTCTAACTCTCTATCCTTCTACTTTCCTCTCTGTAAAAAAATCAATAAAATATTTTTAAAAAAAGAATATTATACAGACATCCAACAGCAGATGAGAGGATCGCAAGAAGCAAGTCAAAGATATAAAATATGAAGAAACAAAACCCACCCAGCAGGAAAGGCAAAAAGGAAAAAGAAAAAAAGAAAAAAGAAAAAGGGTCAAAAGGTATGAAGATAGTGTAAGGAGTCTCTGGGACAACTTCAAGCGTACCAACATCAGAATTATAGAGGTGCCAGAAGAAGAGAAAGAGCAAGATATTGAAAACCTACTTGAAGAAATAATGACAGAAAACTTCCCCCACCTGGTGAAAGAAATAGACTTCCAAGTGCAGGAAGCACAGAGAACACCAAACAAAAGGAACCGAAGGAGGACCACACCAAGACATATCATAATTAAAATGCCAAGAGCAAAAGACAAGGAGAGAATCTTAAAAGCTGCAAGAGAAAAGCAGTTAGTTACCTACAAGGGGGCACCCATACGACTGTCAGCTGATTTCTCAACAGAAACTCTGCAGGCCAGAAGGGAGTGGCAAGAAATATTCAAAG
>PVJC01032869.1:0-19662 GCA_004026665.1 Murina feae
GGGGATGTCCACCTGCTGGCGTGCCTGACCAGGCTGGGTGAGGGGCTTTCAGGCTGCCCACAGCTCCCATTGACCCAATGTCCCAGCAAGGCTGGCTGGACGCAGGTTTCTAGAGTTTGTTTATCTCCTATAATTGATACACTGTTCCTTTAAGGCAGCCTTCTAACTAACGAAGCCTCCTCTCTGCCTCACCTTGCAGCGTCTATAATGAAACAATTGTTACTTTTACTGGTTAGGCCCGGGCTGCTCTTTCCTTCAGCTCCCGAGGATTCTATGATTGTTACATTGTTTCAAATCTGTGTTTTGCTAGAGCCAGTTTGAGCGGAGCGGGCGCAGCTTCACTTTTGCTCCTGCCACAATGGAAACTGCCGTTTACTCAGGTCCGTGAGTGGCGACCTCCATGTTGGCTGGGCTAATTTGCATACAGCCGCTCTGATTGGCTGGTGGGCGTGGCTTACCCATCTCGGAGAAACGGTTAATTTTACTATTTCGCTTTTATTAGTTTAGATATAATGACTGGCATACATACATTGTGAATTGACTCCCACAAGTTATGCTGAGTAAAATAAGTTCTGCAGATTAAGACAAGCACTATATGGTCTCACTTATATGTGGAATCTAAAAAAAAACTCAGCTCATATATTAAATATATTTTAATAATCTATAATAAAAAAGCATAATATGCTCATTAGATCAGATGTCCTCCTGGACGACCTTCCAGACAACATTCCAGATGGAGCTGGAGCTGCTGCAGCTGTGAGGACCAAGCCCCTTGCACTAATTTCACGCACTGGGCCTCTAGTATTGTATAAAATGGTTAAAGTATGTTGACATTGTATATACATATTTAAGATGACAGACAATTGGAAAGGTTTTATATGTAGGGAAATAAAAGCCAAAAGTATTAAGAACTGACATTTAATGTGTGCTTTGAATGTACCTGGCACTGTCTCAAGTGCTTTATCTGATTTATCTCATTTATCATTACAGCAGCCTTGAAAAGTAGGTAATACTTCTAATCTAAATTCATAGATAATTAGCCAAGCTTAGAGGAGTTAAGTGATTTTCCCAGGCTAGATTTCCCCAGGGGACAAGGAGGCAGTTTCCAGGGCACAGATGGAGAGATCAGCCTTTACCAGAGGCTCCTTTCTCAGGAGTGCAGAGCAGAGCTTGGTTCCCAGTGAGTTAATACAATAAGAGCAGAGAGAAAGACAGAATGGTTTATAGCAAGTGATAAAAAATGTTCACTACTACTATTTTTATTATGAGCTACATCATTATTGGACTCATTCTGGAGACTTTTATCTTTCTAAACCTGTGGTTGAGGTTTGGTAATTTCTATGTGTCCTGCCCCATTCTTGTTAAATCATGGATGATAAGAAGGAAATGTTAGGGTGTTTCAAAAAATGCTTTCTTAATCTGTTTTTAAGCTCCATTGATTCTTATTATTCTTTTTTCTCAGTGCCAAAACTTCAACTGTGATTTCACTTTTGGAGATAAAGTCAGTGTACAGACCTGGAAACCACTCCCCACACTGAAAATTGCTAGATTTAAATCTTTCCTGAATCTATCACTTACCTGTTATACTTATTGCTTATTATATGCAATTTTGAATACGTTACTTTATTTCTCTGAGCTTAAATATATTTATCTATAAAGCAGGCTTTGTCAAGCTCATGAGATTAGAGATTAGAGTTGGATTCAAAGTGCCAAACCAGAATCTGATAAATAATTCAATCCTCTTTTCACCCTTAGCATATATTAGATGCAAGGACACAAATGTGTATATGCCACTTTGCTTCAAAGATCTTGCTATGCGGTGAGTTATGGATATGCAAACTATGGAGGAGAGTCATTATAATAAGTAAATATCCAGATATATGTAAGTACTTGGCACTTGAGAGACCAGAGGACAGATATGCCTGAAAGCTGTGTGCTGAGAGATTTCTTGGATTAGCAAATATTGGAAGTGAGGTTGAAATGATTCTTTCATATTGGAGAGCATGAAGGATACTCTAAACTAGCAGTCACCAACCTTTCGGATCTCAGGAACCACCAGTGGTCCGTGGACCACCAGTTTGCAACCACTGCTCCAAAGTTTTCCTAGAAGAGGAAAACGAGCAAAGCCCTTAGACTTGATGGTGTAGGGATGATACAGAGCCCTCCTATTATCAGAACTTACGGTATGAGGAGGGACATGACAGGAAACTGTCAGAGGAGATCGGGGGAACCTGAACTGGGGAGGTTCTTAACTTCTGAGTCAAGTAGCTGAGGCTTTATTCATAGACTAGAGGCC
Source organism: Murina feae (assembly GCA_004026665.1). Lineage (NCBI taxonomy): Eukaryota > Metazoa > Chordata > Mammalia > Chiroptera > Vespertilionidae > Murina > Murina feae. The sequence continues at coordinate 2,297 of PVJC01032869.1, forward strand.
CAGTGCACAAATCTGTGTACCAGTGGGATTCTTCAGCCTGGCCTGAGGAATCAGGCCAAAACTGGCTCTCTGATATCCCCTAAGGGGTCCTGGATTGCAAGAGGGCACAGGCCAAGCCGAGGGACCCCACTGGTGCATGATTGGGTCTGGGGAGGGACACAGGAGTTTGGCCAGCCAGGGAGAGACTGCAAGAGCATCTCTGGCCCATGTGGCTCTGTCCTGATTGGCCAGATCCCAGCAATAAGTTCACTTACCTGTCAGAGCATCTTCTCTCTAATGGTCTGCACATCATAGCAACTGGTGGACTGGTCAACTGTTTGTCCCCTGGTGGTCAGTGCACATCATAGCAAGAGGTTGAGCAGCCTGAGCATATCATTAGCATATTACACTTTGATTGGTTGAATGGCCAACCAGATAACCAGACTTAGCATATTAGGCTTTTGCTATCCACTAATGGCCAAGTGCACAAAATTCTTGCATGAGGGGTGGGGGTTCCCTCAGCCCAGCTTGGACCCTCTCCAATCTGGGACTCTTCAGGGGATGTCCAACTGCCAGTTTAGGCCTGATACTGGGGAACAGGACTAAATCAGCAGTCGGACATCCCTCTAACAATTGGGACCACTGGTTCCTAACTGCTCACCTGCCTACCTGCCTGATTGCACCTAATTTCTCTGCCTGCTGGCCAGGTAACCCCCAACTGCCCTCACCTGCCAGTCTGATTGCCCCTAACTGCCTCTGCTTACCTGATATCCCTCAACTGCCCTCCCCTGCTGACCTGGTTGCCCCTAACTTCCCTCCCCTGCTGGCCTGATTGCTCCTAACCCCCTGCCAGCCTGATCTCACCCCCAACTTCCCTCCTCTACAGGCCTGATCACCAGTAATAGCCTCTGCCTCAGCCCCAACCACCATGGGTTTGTCCGGAAGGAAGTCGGATGTCTGGAAGATGGCTAGTTGACCCAGTCTAATTAGCATATTATCCTTTTATTAGAATACATAGATTATATAGGATAGGCTTGCTTAAATGGAGGGAGGCCTTTTTTATCAGGAAGAGATGCTCTTGGCAGACAAAAATACATAATCCCTATATCTGGACTGATAGCCAGCCATATGCACTATACTGCCAAACCAGTCGTTAAAATATTGAACCACTTTCTTACACTTCACACCAAACAGCTATTGCCCTTAAAACCCCTCCTCAGCTCTCACCTTAAGTTCTGTCTTTGCAGTTCACCCAGGTTAGATTGGTCAGTTTCTATGCCAGAAACTCCACCTCCTAGACAGCCATTGGTTCCTTGCAATTCACCCATATTTGGTTCTGATTGGTCAGTTTCTATGGCAGTCAGTGTCTCTGGGCCTATCTCTGGGTCTGATCAGAGAGCCAGGGCTGATCATCAGCTGCCCAGGCTGCTGGGGAGTGGGCTGAACTGCTGACGAGAGAGAGAGAGAGAGAGAGAGAGAGAGAGAGAGAGAGAGAGAGAGAGAGAGAGAGGCAAGTGCTGATCAGCAGATCAGACCCAGCTTCTCTCTCTGGGCCTCGCCAGCAGCCGCACCTCTCTCTCTCTGGGCCTCACCAGCAGTCTGGGGCAGCTTCTAATGAACCCTGCCTCTCTCTCTGAGAGGTAAGCAGTTCAGTCCACTCACCAGTCCCCACCTATCCAAAACTGCTGTGTGCATAGCCTGGTGTTTGGTGGTTGAGCCTTTGGTCATTTTGGACATTATGGACCCTGGTTGTTGTTGTTGTTGTTGTGTGTGTGTGTATTGTGTGTATATATATTGTAATATGTTAATTATACTAGATAGCTGAAAGACCTTCCGGACATCCTTCAGGATGACCTTCTGGATAAAGCTGGGGCTTTGAGGGCTAAGCCCCTTGCATGTGCATCGTGCCTCTAGTATAGGATAATAGGGAGATTCATTGAAAGTTATACAAAGCAGTCAATCAATGGGAGATGGAGACAATTGGTGCAGTGTACTCAAACTAATATCTGATGTTGCTGAACAGAACTGTGATTCTAAGTGTGAAATGTCTATAGAAGTCCTGATACTTTATACCCTTAGAAGTAAAGTCAATTCATCTACGGCTCTAAGCCATTCTTCAAGCCAGTTTCTTTTTTCTAACTTATATTGGTATGTAGCATACCAATATATTGGTATGTAGCATAGACTCTAGGGTAGAATTTGTCTTGGTGAATATCTCAAATTGACCACCTACCAGGTTTGTCTCTAAACGGTTTTTTACTTATATGTCACTTATTTTATCTGTAAAATGGGGATAAAATGTATAGTATCTCTAAGGGTTGCTTTGAAAATTAAATGACTCAATAAACATAATATCATGAAAAGCATCTCTAGCATGTGTTAACCAGTGAATTCAATTTCAGGTAATGCCCTGACTTGGGTGGATCATCCCCCATGGCCCCATCTTGGTATATGTGCTTCAGAGGTTGTCTCCACTGTTCTCAGATAAAACACAAGGAACATAACAATGAAGGACAAGACTATTCTACAACATTGTATGTGTCAAGAGCCCCTGCCACAATAAGATGATGCCTGATCTGGTGGAACCAGAGAGTCTTTAAAGGGGGCTTGATTAAAAGGTGTGGGTAGGAGGATATGGGAGACAAGGAGACTTCTTTTTAATCTGTGTTTGCTTAACCTGAATACTGTTTACATTGTGTCTTTATTTGGTTGTTGTTATGACAATAATGGAGGATTGTAGACTTCATTTCTCTTCGCCATCCAAGTATATAAATATTGAAAGCTATTAGAGAGCAAATTTATCATGATGGAGAGAAATGAACTGAGGCAGCCTGACAGAATTTTGTAAAGGTGGACTTTAGGGTCAGAATATCAGCAACAAAAGTCTTCATTGGCACCTTATGGGCAAGTTACCTAACCTCTAGATGTCTCATCTGAAAATAATGCTTAATATATTTTTCTCATAAAGATATTGGGAAAAGTTGATGAGATAATATTCATGTGTTCTAAAAGAACACACAAACTTTAGTTCTTTTAAGAAATGGGTACTATTTGGATGACTGAGAAGTGTAACAATAGTTCAGTCAGAGAAATAGTGTAGATAAATAAAAAGATTTTACTTATTTGGAACACACAGAGAAAAACACTTTGCTTAGACTGGTGAACTCAGTTCATTAGAGTTCGCTGGAATGAGGAAGACATGCTTTCTACCTTTGAAGAATATGTTCTAATTAGAGAGAGAGACATGTGAGGGCTGTGCAAGACAACTTACCCCATGGAGTCTAGGAGAAATATGCTTAGAAATGGGTGTCCAGATCACCAAAAAAATGAGTCTTAGCTTGCAAGCCATGGAATTTATTCAATCAATAAGGAGCCATTGGAATTCTTTTGCATGAGAGACAATTGGCGCAGTGTAACTTTTGTCCAAAAAGGTTTCCCTTTAATTCTTTTAGCAGGGCACCAATGGGATAAAATTAAGGGCAACTGGGTAGGTTATTCATCTAAACACAAATGGAAACTGAAGACAATTAGTGAAAGTTGAATTTGTTTGTGAGTTATATAACACTAGAAGCCTGGTGCACAGATTTGTGCACTAGTGGGGTCCCTCAGCCTGGCCAGCAGGGATCAGGCTGAAACTGGCTCTCCAATATCCCCTGAGTGGTCCCAGATTGTGAGAGGGCAGTTCTAGGGTGACACACCCCAGAATTGGTCTCCCTCATCTCTGGTTCTGAGAACCACAGCTGCCAAGTCACCACAGCTCAGCAGCTCCTGAATTGAGTGTCTACCCCCTGGTGGTCAATACATGTCATAGCTACCAGTTGGACGGTCTAACAGTCAGATGGTCAGCCAGTTGCTTAGGCATATATATTAGAGAAAAGTGAGGTAAAATAGTTCAAGCATGAATATGTTCATGAAAATGAGAAAATATTGTCACAACTTTTGAGACTAGGATGGGGAGAATGCTCAGTGCAAAAAATCCTAAGAAGTATGGCTTAAGGGCAGTTTTGAGACAGGTTGATTTCACTTTGAATCTCCACTCTAATATCTGCCAACTGTGCAACCTTGGGAAGTTACTGTTTTCTTATCTGAGTCTCAGTTTCTTTGTCCAGAGAATGGAACTGGTGGTGTTTTTCTCAAAAGGTTGTTTTAAAGATTAAATAAAATAAAGACTGAAAAGTTTACCACAATGATTGCCACACATTATATATTCAATAAATGTTGACTAAAAAAAATCTAAATATGAAGAATGAAAAAAATGTGGAAAAAATGATAAGTTAAATAACTAATCCCAGAAATATGACATCATCCTCAGTGAATGACATTGTCCCCAATGGAAGCAGCAAAACAGAGTCTCATTCAGGTCTCCTTCGGAAGCAAGGTACTATATACCCTCAGGCACTTTCCTGTGGAAACTGGAACATTAAGATTTAGGAGCTCAAACTCCAAGGAAAACGTCAGACAGGTAAATTGACAGTTTCAGTGCAGCATTTTAAATCTAGGATTCTGTAGGGGGAGGAAGGCAGTATCCACAATGCAGCCTCGTTCAACTAATTTATCCTGTGATATTCCATAGCCTCAAACTGACCCCTAGGTGGGCAATGCCAGTCCTGAGAGATTTACCATCAGATCTTGTGCTCACAAATCATCTCCAAACTGGCCCCTCACTGTGCCCCTCCTGTGTTCTAGGCATAGGAGCCATGTAATTTTGGGATCCCACTAATTCCTATGGCCCCTTGGTACTATTGGTAAAACACTGTTGCAATAAATCATGTCTCCAATGTGGGCAGGTTCCACACTGCTGAAGGATCTTTGCAACTAACAAAGCCATCTCAAAAGCCCTGGCATATATTACTGCCCCTACTCCCAGTTGAAAGGACTAGAGCTCACCTGAGTGAATATAATTGTTCCAATCACAGGACTTTGGAAAATGACAGATTAGACATTAAACTCATTTAGGCTTGACTCCAAAGGTCCTGCCTCTTTCTGTTGTCTGAGATGCTGATTACCCAGAGTTCCTGCTGGGGGGCCACATCTGTCTCTCTCAGCAAAGAAGAAATACTTTGAGTTTTCACATTTATATCATCCACTCTAATAACTCACCACCCTTTTCTGATTCATTGTACTAAAGTACTTCCAATTCATTAGGCATTCCTCTCTTTAGCTTATGTTCCAAAACTCATTATTCAACATTTATCTACACCAAAATGTATTTACTATCCATTAGCTCTCTATTAACCTGAGACACACAAATGAGCAAATTTCTCCTCCATCAGAATGCATTTGTTGTTCCCATAATTTAGCACCATCTGCAAATTTCCAAACTTGCTCTTGATCATAGAGCCTGTGATATTAGTAATACAAATCCTGTAAGATAATGCTGAGCTGAAATAGGTATTTTATTTTCACCCCCATCAAGCTCACAGGCAAATGCAGTGCTATCATTATTGCAGTCCATGTTCCATGAGCTATTTTCCCCATCTTGTACCAGAGTATGGAGGTTAAAGTGTGAAAACAAGTTCAAACTAGAGATTTGTAAGAAATATCACAGCAGCTTTGTTGTGCTTTACCTTTATAATGTCAAACACCCTTTAAATTTTAATGTGATTATGAGTTGCACATGCCTCTAAAAATGAAAAGATTTTGCCATCTCCTATACTAACCTTAAACACCTAGTATCCTATCATTTAAGTATTTACAAAGAATCAGCCAGCACTTATGTGATGCTAAATTAACATAAATAATTATCACTCCTTAAAAATGCAGCTCAAAAATATACAGTGAGTTATTATAATGGGTACCAGTTACTGGACATTGATCACATTCTAGCCTTAACTAGAAACTTCAAATGTATCTCCTATTCCTGACCACACATCCTCAGGTAGCTATTCTTATTTCCTTATGTCAGACAGGAAGGAGGAGAAATCCCAACATACCTGACAAAACTACAAGTAATAATTTGCCAGAATAAGATTCCAATACAAGTTTGCCTAGTTCCACAGGCCATGGTCTGACCAAAATAATAATAATAATCTAAACTAATAAAAGTGTAATATTGAAATTGACTATTTCTTCGGACGCTAAGCCACGCTCACCAGCCAATCAGAATGGCTGTATGCAAATTAGCCCAGGTAAGATGGCGGCCGGCAGCCCTGGAGGCCATTGCAGTGCAGGTGTCAGGGTGAGCGGGATGTGGGGGTGGGCGGGAGGGAGATCAGTGGGTGGCAAGTGGTGTGGGGGTGGGGATTGAGATCAGTGGGCGGTGGGTGGTGTGGGGTTGGGCGGGCAGGATCAGTGGGTGACGGGTGGTATGAGGGTGGGTGGTGTGTGTGGGGTGGGTGGGGCTAGATGTGTGGGTGGCAGGCGGCAGGTTGTGCGGGTACAGGCTGGGCTGAGGAACCCCCGAGTGCACAAATTTTTGTGCACTGTGCCCCTAGTAATAATAATAATATCCAGACTCTTATAATCATTATGAAACAAAAACATGAAATTAAGATCTTGTAAAATCTAGGCATTTTATAACATAGATTTGTGCTGAAATCCATCGTTTTCTAATTTGTTAACATAATCCCCTTCAAAGGACATGTAGTGCTATTGTGAATATCCCTGGAATATCACGAAAGCCTGTTGGAAGACTAGGTATTTAGTGGGAACAGAGGAATACTAACTAGCCAAAGACTGTGTGAAGGTTGTTGAAATGGCAAGTAATAATTCATATTCCTGTTATTTACTATTTGATGGGTGGATAATTGAAGGTTCAGACCTGGAAATAACTCAGTGGACAATGTGCTCTAAGATGAGAAGAAGATCACCAGGTGTCTTGTTGCTCCAAATGTGGGGTGACTGCTCACCATCCCATTCTCGGCCTCTTTGCACAGCAATACATTCAGAGGGAGAAAAGAGAATAGAACTGTGTTTCTGAAGAGGAGCAGGTGGGCTGAGGTGGATCCTGGAAAAGGAGGATTGGGAGGGTGGACAGGCTCTGCATGGTCAGTGCCATGGCTAGGACAAGTCCAGCATGTGCCTGCCTGCACCTCTGGAGAAAGCTGAACAAAGAAGTAGCAGGCAAACTAATCTTCCCTCAGGAGGAGCCAGGCCCAGGACAGAGGAGGAAGCTGCATGTCAGGGTGGAGCCCCAAGCCAGTCGGATTAGATATTGCCTGTTGTGCATCTTGGGCCATCACCTTGAAGTCTACTATCATCCTATCAGTCAGCAAAATGATGAGTCACCAACCAGACATAATGGAAAACTTCAATGGATTCTGTCTTTGAAAATTTGGAAACCCTCAACCACATTGGAGAAGGGCAGACATTACAGCAGAGTGGACAAGAAGTCTAGAAGCTTCTTGTACCTATTAGATGGGGAGCCTTGGTAATTTTAACGAAAATAATGACTGATAGTGACTTTCCTGTCATTGAAAGAGTTGGGTTAGTGTGGAAGGCCTTTGCTTAGCTCATGTTTATCCTCCATTTTTCTCTCCTTTGAAGCTGGAGTGGTGAGATGTGGCTCATAAAGCCTTCAACCAGTAAAGACATATGGGTCACACTGTGCTCTTGCTGCTGCACCTGCCCGAGAGCTTCTTTATCTGAAACCTTAGAGCGACAGTGAGGCCAAAGGGCAGAGGGCAGAGGGCAAAGGGCAGAGGGCAGAGGGCAGAGAGTTCTCTTCTTCACAGTTGTCAGACTTAGAAATTAAGTCTGACATTGATATCTGTTAAGAACATAGAAAAATCATATTTCTTAAAATGCTTGTCAAAGTGTGAGGATCCTCACTCCCACATCATAAAAATAAGCAAAACTAGAGCTCCCCAGAATGGGAGTGACCCCCTCCCCCCCAGGTTCTTGTTATTATGTCCAGCTTGAATCACTGGATTTGTGACTGAATCTACCTCTGCACAGGGAATTTGGAAGTCTCAGGCAAAGCTTACTACTTATTGCTTATGTTGTTCTTGGCATTATTATGTCCCTATTTTATTATGTGCCCCATATGACAGCCTTATTTAATTATTATGGGATTTAGTTCATGTGTGCATGACCTCAAGCACCCTGTGGACCAAGGAAATGCATAATTATATTTAAAAAATGAGCAATGGGGATAGACACAAGGGGGGAGAGACATGGCCTGGAGTTCAATATCAATATTAAAGATATTGAACTACGAAGAGGAGGAAAATGTGAGTGAGGAAATGAAAGGATTGAAATAGTTTGTAGTTAGCAAACTACGGCTTTTGGGACAAATTTTTCTTGTGATCTGTTTGAATAGCTTTAAGCTAAGAAGGATTTTTAACTTTTTAAAGATTTACTAAATAATAGAAAAGAGGAAGAAGAGATAGGTAGGCAACAGAGATTGAAATACAGCCCACAAAGCCTGGGTTATGTATTATCTGGCACTTTCCAAAGTTTGCCATGCCCAAGAGCAGCTGATGGGCACAGTCACTTCAAACTCTGTTCCTCCCTAGTTCCAGCTTTATTCCAATAGGCTCTGATTTGGGGCTATTGATCCAAAAAAATTCCTTTAGCTTCCTATACCTTAGTTTGTCTCCTTATGTAACCAGTATAAAATAACTTAACATTATAATAGTGCAATTGTGATGCCCAGAAAAAGATTTTGGAGTTGAAAAAATTTTTCAGAAGGCATATTATGATGAAAATATAAGGTGCTCTCAGAAGTTATATAGAGAACATTATCATCTGAATTCAAAACGGCACCCATTCAGACTGGCCCAAAGATGGCACAAAGCCAAGTGTCTTGTATAATGCCATGTGCAAAGCAGAAGACTCTGCATTCCCCGGGAACTGCAGAGTACATGGCCTACTTTGCATTCTCAACAGAAGTCAATGGCAGTATCATAGGCACAGACAGCTCTGTACTCTCTTTACCTCAGAGTCTTAGGGCACAGAGGCTGCCATCTGACCTCATGAACAGGAGACTCCTGATCTTCCTAGGGTTCAGGTCAAGAAACTTCCTCCAAATGTGTGTGGGATGCCAATATAATACATGTCAAGCTTCCAAGTTAAACACATCTTCTTTCTGCTTCTGTGCTTTTTTCTCCCGCAGAGAGGCACTACTATATAAACTGTATAATCTCACAGTTGTTGGGAGCCTGTTATGGGCCAGATGTTTTACATATTTTTTAAAATATATTTTATTGATTTTTTACAAAGAGGAAGGGAGAAGGATACAGAGTTAGAAACATCAATGAGAGAGAAACATCGATCAGCTGCCTCCTGCACACTCCCCACCGGGGTTGTGTCCGCAACCAAGGTACATGCCCTTGACCAGAATTGAACCTGGGACCCTTGAGTCCGCAGGCCGACGCTCTATCTGCTGAGCCAAACTGGTCAGGGCTACATATTTTATTTCATTTAATTTCCCTAGCAACTCTATGGAGGGAGCCTTATATACCCTCTAGAGGCATGGTACATGAAATTCTGCACAGGGGAGAGGGGATAGAGGGACGATGTCCTTCAATCTGCCCTGCACCCTTTCCAATCTGGGACCCCTCAGGGAATGTCCAACTGCCTAAACCAGCAGTCAGACATCCCTCTCACAATCTGGGACCGCTTGCTCCCAACTGCTTGCCTGCCTGCCAGCCTGATTGCCCCTAACTGCTTCTGCCTTCCAGCCTGATCACTCCTAATTCCTCCCCTAACCACTCCCCTACTTGCCTGATTGACACCTAATTGCTCCCCTGCCTAACTACCCTCCCCTGCCAGCCTGATTGCTCCCAACTGCCCTCCCCTGCCAGCCTGATAACCCCCTACTGCTCTCCCCTGCTGCAACCTGCCACCTCCTCCACAGGAGGCACCAGGACTGACATCCTCCAAACACAGAGCCACAGGATCCCCAGGCCTCAACAGGCAGAGCAGCCACCAGACCCCACCTGCGCTGTGTGTGTGACCATCTTGTGGCGACATTGTGTGAGGGCATTGCATGAGGGCATCCTGCAAGGGCGTGATGCCACCTAGGCTTTTATTATGTAGAATTATAAAACTGAAAAACTGCATTAAAAAACCTGAGGTTCAGAGCCTGAAACTCATATTTCCAGAGTATGAACTCACACATGGTGAGGTCACAGTTCAGGCTTCTTCTCCCCAGGCTTCCCATATTCTGCAGAGTTGAGCCATGCAAGGCATTCCTCTCTTACCTCACATGCAGTCCACCTTCCAGATCTGGAGCACATTCCTTCTGCCATCAATCCTTTCTTTCTCACGGACTTTGTCTTATCGAATCCAGGCCTGGGAAAACTTCTGGATACTAGTCGCTCTTCCTCACAGAAACAGTGCCTTTATTCTGACAGCTCTGCCCAGCTACAAGGTCACTCTCTGAATCAAACTGCCATTACACTACTCCCCTATTTAAAAATCTCTGGTGTCACTCAGTTCCTCCCACCAAGGGCAGCTTGCTCTCCTCTTTTCATTACTCTGTCTCCCAGAAGTGTCTCTGTCATGATCAGATGGGGCTGCCTTGCATTTAGAGGAACCTCTTCCCCCTGGGCCACCCCATGTCTTCTCTTCTCCACACATCCAAACCCTGCACATCTTTAGTCTCCATATTTCTCCATGAACACTCCTCTTCCTTCTCATTCTTGCTCTTCCCTTCCAAATTCCTACAGCTCATATTATTAAATTCCTGCTGGTTACTCAGCTCAATAGGGCTGATGCATTTTGCAGAATATCGATTTTGTTTCAAACTTCATTTGAATCCCAGCTCTTTCCTTAATATGCAGCACTAAGCAATTTATTCAGCTTCTCAAAACCTTACATTTCTCACATGTAAAAGAGGAGCTTAATAATATTTATTTTGAGAGGATTTTCCAAAGGATAACATATGAAAGTGTCTTATATAATAGCTAATATATAGTAGGTAATGAATGCATATTTCCCTTCTGTTTAAGCTACCGTTGTGTTTATATAAAACACCTGACATGAATCAGGGCTCTTTCTAGAGCAGCGGCTCTCAACCTGTAGGTCACAACCCCTTTGGTGGTCAAACGACCTTTCCACAGGGGTCGCCTAAGACCATCCTGCATATCAGATATTTACATTATGATTCATAACAGCAGCATTACAGTTATGAAGTAGCAACAAAAATAATTTTATGGTTGGGTCAGAACATGAGGAACTGTATTTAAAGGGCTGGAAGGTTGAGAACCCTGTTCTATAGGCTTGTATAGTTTTCTCATTGTTTCTGCTACAGAAATGGTGTATTTCAATGACTCTGTGAATAACAATAGACAAGATCATGCATTACATTTCTTCTTTAGTTACTTTAGCTTTTAGGATGTTGTTGAACACATAAGGACTAATCAGTAAATATTTGATATTGATTAGTTAAAATCTCATAGATAATGGGGGAAATCGACAGCTTTACCTTCAAGCCCAGCTAAAGTAATCAACATAATCCCATGAGAAAGTTTACCCTCTGGCAGTTCCTTGCAAGCTTTGTTCATGTTTCCAATGGAGGAAAACAAATAACAAATATTCTCATCAAAAGGTTCTTTTCTTGCCCAGCCAGTATGGCTCAGTGGTTGGGTGTTGACCCTGTCAGAAATCAGGGCACATGCCCAGGTGTAGGGCTTGATCCCCAGTTGGGGGTGTGCAGGCTACAGTCTGTCGAAGATTCTTGCATCATTGAGGTTTCACTCTCTTTCCCTCTCCATTCCTCTCTGAAATCAATAGAAAACACATTTTTAAAAAGATTTTTAAAAGGCTATTTTCTTAAGGTAAGCTATAAATTAGAGCATGATGGAACTGATAATTTGTATAATTTTATAATTATCTCTAATTCCTTTTCAATGTAGACATCATGTTTTTGTTAAATAGAGCCCTGTTCAAATAGGACATATCTTCTCACAAATATAATTTTTTTTTTATTGGGGGTAGATTATACTTCCTTATCCATTCACTCAACACTGTTTTCTGAGGGACCACTGTGCAGTCGCCAGGACAGTCCTAGAATTATGGACATGAGGAGATGAGCGCTTTCTTTCAATGCCTCACTTGCAGGAGGAAAGAGAGACTATAGAAAAGCCACGGTGGAAGGAACTAACTGTCATGATGACGCATGTGCAGTCAGATGTGGGGATGCTTCACAGCCCAGGAGACCATTGGAAGGATGACTGTAAGGGGCTGGGACAGTGGGGGAGTGGAGGGGACAGGAATTGCAGCCACCCAGAGCCCTGTAAACATTTAGAAGTTGAGCTATACTCAAGTAATACGAATTCAGCTCAATAATAAATGGGTTAATTCATTGCCATTTCATTGTAATAGAAGCTGCAGTATAGGGCAAGGAGATCTAGACTAGGAAACATATTTTGAACCCTAATATCTATATTTTGGGGTAAATAAATTAAACTGTTTAGGTTTCTTTATTCTCCAATTCTATAATAAAGTAATTCTTCCTATAACTTAGTTGTTATAGTAGTTGAGAAGGATTTTTGTTACACTTCTTTGCAAAGCTTTTGAGACTCTGAAAATACTAACATTGAGGGAGGGCATAACCATAGTGGAGGGGAGTATGGGCTGGGAAGTCAACCCCAGGAGGAACCAACACTTCAGCAATTTCATCGTTCAACTTTGTCACCTAGGGCAAGTTTCTTAAACTTTCTGGAACCTAAATACTTCACTTGCAAAGTTGGGAAAACAGGAGGAGATAGAGAAAGGGCGAATGAGATCATGCAAGTTGGATGTCTGCTGCATAGTAATCCAACACTCTGTTTGTTCTGTCATCTTCTACTTAAAGAGACTGAGTCTTCAACTGCCGAGAAGAGAGTGTACATAGACTTTTTCTTATTCCTCTCACTAAGAACAACTGAAAATTATGGACATTATTGTAAAAAAAAAAAAAAAAAAAAAAAGCACAAAAAAAAACCTGACATTTGGAGAGAAAAAGCAGACTGGCTAGAAAACTTGGGACCTCAGAAATGGCAGTGGTGAACGCCCTGGGTTTTCTTCTTGCCTGGGATCTCAAGCATGGAGCAGAGGAAGCTGGCAACCCCCAAACACCCAGGGTGCAGGGGCGGGGGGCAGTGAAATGATACCTAGATAGTGCTGTTTCCTCTAGGCAAAGGAACAGGGAAAAAGCAACCTGGCAAGTCAGAAAACTCACAGCCAATAACTGCTGTTTCAGGCAAACATCAGAGAAAAACGGTGACCCCATCTCTCCTGTGCAAAGGCTGAGTGCGTACCTGTGCTTGCCCCTCATGAAGCTGCAGTTGAGGCACTGGGAGATTTCAAAGAAAGCCAAGCAGAAACCAGCACTTCCGCTCCTCTGGCAGTAAACAGATCCCACACAGTTTCAGCAGGGACCACAGGGGAGCCAGAATTCTTGACCCTGCACAGCAATAAGGAAAAGCCTCCTAGTCAGGTGCCAGTGGGAAGTGCAAAAGCTTGGTTTCTACATCCACATGGCACTCATGAAGTGGCACTCCTCCCTTTGCCAAAAAAAGCCAGTTAAAATAAAGAATTTAATTAAGGTCTTGATTCACATACCAAAATATGAAAACACCCACATTTCAATTAGAAATCAATCATCACACCAATAACTTAGAAGCTCTTAAACTAAATGAAAACCCAATCAATCCTTGCCAGCACAAAGATGATATGTATTACAGGTATCTGACATCCATTTAAAAGGGTAACGAAAAATATTTCAGAGGTCAATTAACACACATGCAAATGAAGCTTTATTCTAAGGTCACCAGACATCCCTCTTTTGGTGGGACAGTCCCAATTTTTAACAATTTGTCCCGCATCCCGCGGCATTTTAAAAAAGTCCCGATTTTTGGAAAGAATGCACAACAAGTTAGGGAACAGAGGAAGAACGGGAAGGGAATATATGGTTTTTGGCAGCCATGTGGCTATTAAGCCAGGATATGAGTTTTATATTATTTTTGTTAATTTTATATTGTTAAACTTTAATAATAACAAATAATTGTTGAGAACTGATTATCAAGAACTGCTTATCAAAGTTCTCATTGTTGATCAGTTGTTAGAATTCGACCACCATTGCTTGAACTTAATGAATAATGGCATTTTTTGGGATTGGCAATGACGAAAACGTTTTGTAACTGTTTCTCAGACAATACACATCGTACTGCGTGCTAGTAAGCTAGTTAAACAAGTGATGTCATTACAAATCAGCTATTCAGATAATTTAGGTAAGTAATTTATTTATTTATTTCATAAATACATAAATTTTCTTGAATTTAGCAGACAGTACTTGTATTATTTATATTTTATAGTGGCAGCAAAAAGTCTGGCACTGGCCTTGAAAGTGACACTTAGGACTTATGTTGCAGTAAATTCAGAGGAAAAATAATACAAGTTAATATTGTAATTATTTAGAAACAAATATAGGATTAAAATTAAAATTAAAATAATAACACGTTGTTCTTACCAGGAACTAATGCTGCGACTGAATGTATTTTTTCTACAGTAAATAAAGTATGGACATCAGAAAAATTACAATTAAGTGTTGAGACTTTGAAAACCATTTTATGTGTGAAATATAATTTAACAAATTCTTGTGAAAAATTTCATGACCTTTTAAACAACAGCAATCTACTAAAAAAAATTCACTCAAATGAGAAATATGCCAAAGAATAAAATAATACTATACATAATTTTTTATTTATTATATTTGTAAATTGTACATATGTTGAACTTTTAAAAAATATATTACAATACTATCTTTGCGTTCTATGAATATTTTTGTTGCTCCATATAGACCAACTTTTTAATCAAGAACCTCCCCACCCCCGGTTGGGGTAGGGGAGGATGGGGGAAGGTCAAGGGGGGGGGAAAACATATGTACTACTCTTTCTAATATTTTAAGTAATAATAATAATAATAAAAGAACCCCTGGTCAATAGTGTCCCACTTTACCAATGTTAAAATCTGGTCACCTTACTTATACACCTCAGCAAAAGAACAATATCACCAAATAAATAGAAGACATAACAACAAACGAAAATATTAAAAACTAAAAAATATAATAACTGAAATAAACATCTCAGTGGATAGGCTGAATAGCAACAAGGAAGAGACAAGGAAAATCAGAAGATAAAGAAAATCTTAACCAGTATGGCTCAGCATTGGTCTGTGGACTCAAGGGTCCCAGGTTCAATTCTGGTCAAGGGCATGTACCTTGGTTGCAGACACAGTTGAAACAACAATTATAACTCTGTCTAATGTGGTTCTACAATTATATAGTGGATATGCAGGAGGCAGCAGATTGATGTTTTTCTCTCATCAATGTTTCTAACTCTCTACACTTCTCCCTTCTTTTATGTTAAAAAAAATCAATAAAATATATTTTAAAAAATTGTAAGACAGTACAGTAAAAATGGCCCAATCTTCAAAACAGACAAAAATAAACTTAAAAAAAATCAGAGTATTAGTGACTTTGTCTGTAAAAAGAAAACTTTTAATATTCGTATCATCAGATTCCCATAAGAGAAGACAGTGGGTGAAGTTGAAAATGAACTCAAAGAAGTAATGAATAAAAACTGCCCAAATATAGATTGAGAAAGCTGAGTAAAGCCAGATAGAATAAAACCAAAGAAATCCACACTAAGACATATCATAATTAAACCTTTGAAAACTAAAGACAGAGAAGAAGTCTTAAAAGCAGCCAGAGAAAAATAGCACCGTATCCATAAATAAGGAAAACAACTAGCATAATGGTGGTTTTCTCTTCAAAAACCATAGAGGCCAGAAAATATGTGGCCTACATTTTCACATAGTTAAGAAAAGAACTGTCAATCACAATCTCAGGAAAAATATCCATTAGGAACGAGGAGGAAACAGAATGAAGAGGAAGTAAAAAATTTAAAAAAAATACTAATAAAATTTGTCATCAGCAGACCTACCCTAAAAGAATGGGTAGATCACCTCATTTAAACATAAAGAAAATGAATAGAAAGGATCCTTGAAACATCAGGAAGGAAAGGAGAACACAGTAAGCTAACATATGGGTTGATTAAATTAGCTTTACTTCTCCTCTTCAGTTTTCTAAATTATGTTTGACAGTTGAAACAGCAATTATAACACTGTCTAATGTGGTTCTACATTTATATAGAGGAAATATTTTAGACAATTATGTTATAAATGGGTGAGGGTAAAGGAACTTAAAAGGAATTAAGCTTTTTATACTTCACTTAAACTGATACAATGATGACACCAGTAGAGTCTGATAAATAACTTATATATAATGCAATAGCTAGACTAACCACTAATAAAACTATATATAGAAATATACTCAAAATATACTACAAATAAATCACAATGAAATTTTGAAAATTGTTTAAGCAATTCACAGGAAGACAAGAAAAATAAAGCAAAGAAGTGAAAACACATACACACAAAATAAAATATTAAAGGTTAAGCTCTCACATATCAATATTTAAGTCAAATATAAATAATCTACACCAATTAAAAAACAAATTAGCAGGATGGCTTATAAACCATAGCCAAATTGCTGTTTACAAAATCTTATCATAGCTATCACAGTGTAGGCTGGCTGAAAGTAAGAAGATTTAAGGCAAAGATATATAATGAAAACATTAATCAAAGAAAAACAGAAGTAACTAAATTAATATCAGATAAAGTACACACTTCAGAGCAAAGAAAATCATAGTACCTTATGATAAAAGGTTTAATATACCAAGAAGAAATAGCATCGTAAATGTTTATGCACCAAACTACAGAACTGTAAAATAACTAAAGCAAATATATTAGAACCAAAAGGAAAACTAGACAAAATAAAAATTATAGTTGGGGATTTTGGCCCTATTCTCCTAAATAATTGATGAAACAACTATACGGAATAACATATTAGCAACATTATAGAAGATCTCAACAACACCATCAACCAACAGGAGCCAAATATACATTAATTTAAAGTTCCACTAATAATAGAGCATACATGGACTATAAAACAGACTTCAAAAGATTTTTCAAAATTGAAATCAAATAGTATGTGCTCTCTGAACACAATGGAATAAAACTGGTTGCCAGGGGAAAAAAAAGTGGAAAAATCCTCAAACACCCGAAAACTAACCAACACACTTCTAAGTAACCCATTCAGTCAAAGAGGATGTCTAATGAAAAATACGTTGTCTTGGCTAATTGCACAGTTGGGTAGAGAATTGTCCCAATATGACAAGGTTGCCAGATTCACATCTGGTCAGGGCACATACAAAGAATGCAGAGGTAAGTGGAACAATAAAAAATTGTTCGCTCTCCTTCTCCCCCTCCCCCCTAAAATCAATAAAGAAAAACTTTTTTTAAATTTTGTTTTATTGCTTATAGTATTACAAGTGTTAGATAGGTCTCCATTTTTCTCTCCCGATCTTCCCCCCTCCTTCCCTCTCCCCCAGTGTCTT
>PVJC01032870.1:0-19696 GCA_004026665.1 Murina feae
TCATCATACATTTGACCACCTTTATCCATTTTGCCCTTCCCTTAACCCCCTTACTCTCTGGTAAGCACCAATCCATTGTTTGTATCTGTGAACTTGTTTTTGTTTTGTTTTGTTTTGGTTAGTTCATTGCTTTCTTTTCTTTTTAAAAAAATATTTCACATATGAGTGAAATCATATAATTTTTGTTTTTAATTCTGATGTATTTTACTTAGCATAATACCTTAAGGTCCATTCATGGTGTTGCAAATAGCAATATTTCATCTTATTTATGGCCATGTAGTATCCCATTATGTGTGTACCACATCTCACATACACACACCCCCACACACACCATGTAGGTGCCATATCTTCTTTATCCACTCATTGACTGATGAACGCTTAGTTTGCTTCCATATCTTAGCTATTATAAATAATGCTATATAGTGAACACAGGATATATATATTATATATATATATATATATATATATATATATATATATATATATATATATATATACTTTTTTGAATTAGGGTTTTCATATTTTTTAGATAAAAGCCCAGAAGTGGAATAGCTGGATTATATGGTAGTTTTATTTTTAATTTTTGGAGAAACTGTTTTCCATAGTGGCTGTACCAATTTACATTCCCAACCAACCATGCCTGAGAGGCCCCTTTTCTCTACCACCTGTCCAAGGCTTGCTATTTCGTCTTGGTAATAACCATTCTAAAAGGTATGAGCTGATATTTCATTGTGGTTTTGATTTGCATTACCCTAATAACTAATGATATTGAAGAGCTCTTTATATGCCTGTTGGCCCACTGTATATCTGCCTTGGGAAAATGTCTATTCAAATTTTCTGCCCATGTTTTAATCAGGTTGTTTGGTTTTTTATTGAAACATTGTGTGAGTTCTTTACATATTTTGGATATTAACCCCTTATTGAAAATATCATTTCAGCCCTAATTGGTTTGGCTTAGCGGATAGAGCGTTGGGTTGCGGACTTAAGGGTCCTAGGTTCGATTCCGGCCAAGGGCATGTACCTTTGTTGTGTGCACATCCCCAGTGGGGGATGTGCAGGAGGCAGCTGATCAATGTTTCTCTCTCATCGATGTTTCTAACTCTCTATCCCTCCCCCTGTTCTCTGTAAAAAATCAATAAAATATATTTTTAAAAAAATATATCATTTCAAATATCTTCTCCCATTTACTCGGTTGCCTTTTTATTTTGTTGACGGTTTCTTGTGCTGTGCAGGGCCCTTTTAACTTGATGTAGTCCCATGTGTTTATTTTTATTTTTGTTTCCTTCGCTGTTGGAATCAAATCCACAAAACCATTGCTAAGACCAATGCCCAGGAGCTTAGTGCTTATGTTTCTTCTATATAATTTATTATTTGAGGGCTTACATTTAAGTCTTTAATCTGTTTTTACTGTTTTTTTTTCCCTTTGAAAGATAGAGATAATTTATAACTCAATGAATTTATTAAAAAATTTACAACCTGCTTGTTTGCTTGTCAAACCGTTAGGCCATGATGTACGTATTGTATTTCCTATCTTTCCTTGTCTGATGCAAAATACCATTTTGGATTCGGATCTGGACCCTGAAGGTAACAGCACTCTTATTGAGCGAGATGATGAGCTTCTTATTTAGGACTCAGTTTTTAAAATACACAGTGACTGGCAGGCAGTGTTCCTCATGACTGATGTAATGAATACCTTCCATTGGCCTGACACCGATGGAATTCACTTGCACACATGGCACCATCTTCTTCAAATCATAATTTACCAAAATATGGCACAAAAAACTCTAAAAAAGAGACATCTGTTAAAGTTATTTTCATTCATACTCTCTGAAGGAGAGTTTGTACTTTTTAAATCTTACTAGTAGATATTATTCCATCACTGCTGTGTGCTAGAATAATACATACCCAGCAATAGTTAATATGTATAAGCTGTGTTTGAACAGTTGTACCTAAATAGCCATCATGTAGAGCTTTTGAGGAAAGAATGTGTTTTGCATTTCTCATAAAATTAGCATTTTAGAGTAAATGGAGAATCTTAGCAGTTTGTTTATTGAGACCCAAGGGACAGTCTTTATTTCTTATATCATCTACAGTGATAGTGCACAATAGTCTTTCAAATATTTTTTGCTGGCTTATTAGTAATGGAATGCTAATGGAATAGGTTATATATTCTGCACTAGTTTGTCAGAGCAGCTCATATGTTTAATGTCTTGATTACCTTTATACATTGCGTGCCATCTCATCACTCTTGTCATTGTTTGTCTCTTCTGATGTTGGCATAGTTGACTCTTTTCACTTCAAGTGATGGTGACATTTATTCAAGAGTTTACTGATCCTTTTTCTTTTGTTTTGCCAAGATGATTGGAGGAACGTGAGATGACTGTGGGGAGGTAAACTTGAGTAAGGCTTAAGTGTTAGTGCTTTTTCCCCCCCGCAATTCAGTTCTTTGTAAAGTTGTTACAGACTTGGATGCCTTAGTTTTGCCATTTATCATGATTTTTCACAATACAGATGCTCCCCAATTTACAACAGGGTTGTCCCAATAAACTCACCATAAATTGAACATATCACAACTTCAGAATGCATTAAGTACACCTAATCTACTGAACATCACAGCTCCCCCTACCTTAAACATGCTCAGCACGATTTCCTTAGCCTACAGCTGGGAGAAATCCTACCACACAATGACTACACAGTGGAGTATCATTTGTTTACCCTCACGATCACATGGCTGACTGGGAGCTGCAGCTGGCTCTGCCTAGCATCATGACAGGGTGTTGTACTGTATATGGCTAGCCTGGGGAAAATCAGAATTCGATATTCGATGTGTGATTTCTACTGAATGCCCGTGTTTTTCTCACCATCCTGAAGTCAAAAACTGCAAATCAGGTATTATCTGTACTGATAAATGGCTTCAACAAACACACATGAAACAACTCCCAACTCATTCTGCAGAGCTTATTTTAACACTGTGCTTTTTATTAACTTTAACACAATTAGCTTCATTATGATTAGGGATTTCTTTATTACTCTGTCATTCTAAATAATGTTAAACTTGGTTCCAAATCTGAACTTCCAAATATGTGCTATCATCTCTAGCTATAGGAGTTAGGACATTAATAGCCTGCATCTAGCTATGCATTTATTTTATAGGTGAGTCATTTTATAGAAAATTATTCAGAGGGTGAAAATGACATTTGAACAAACATATTAATTCATTCAAGAAATAGTGAGTATTTTATATAATGTAGTGCCTTGTGGTACTATGTAGAACATGAAAATGAAAAAAATTGTCTGATTTCAGAGTTACCAGCAGACTGGCAATAATTATTATATTGCTCAGAAAAAGACAAGTATAGTAACAGAGATACAGAAAAATCTTATTAAATTTAAAGTAATACTATTTAAAATTTTTGGAGTTATTTGAAGAAGGTTCATGAAGTAGGTGTTAATAAAATAAATTCATTAAGGAAAGGTAAATATATGAAACATACTCAGAATGGTTGCCTTTTCAATCAGGGTAGGAAATTTACAAAAACCAAAGGAATAGTGAAGAGAAATCTCAAGAAATGTTTGGGTGGCAGGAAGAAGTTTACTTTTACTGGAATAGGAGTTTTGGAGGCTGTGGATGGAAGAGAGGTAGAAGGTTACCCTGAAGCCGAGCAGTTGTGGTGCAGTAGTTGAGCATCAACCTATGAATCAGGACACAATTTAACTCCCTGTCAGGGCACATGCCCAGGTTGCGGGCTCAATCCCCAGTATGGGATGTGCAGGAGGCAGCCCATCAATGATTCTCTCTCATCATTGATGTTTCCATCTCTCACTCTCCCTTCCTCTTTGAAATCAATAAACATATACTTAAAAAAAGAAAGTTACATTGAGTTTTCACAAATTGCTGAACTTGAATAGTAAGCTTATTTGGTAGACAATGGCAGGCCCATGAAAGATTTTCAAAGTGGAAAAATATGCAGTGATATCTATCCTCTAAGAATATCATTTTGGCAATAGACGCTGGAGGAAAAATGAGTGCTAAGAGACTAGAGGCAAGGAGAGCTTGTGGGCAGCGTCTGTGGCTGTCCTGGAGAGGGGACGCAGGGCTGTTGTGTGTACCTGGGCTGACATTGGCAGAGGCCACATGCTGTAGAGGCTGTAAGAGAAGAATTAGCCAAACTTTGGATATGTTCTCAGAGGTGACCTTTGAGTGATTTAGCAGGACAGACTTTGGAAATGACTCTGGGGGTTTTTTAAAATGGAAAATAGGGATGAGCATCATTTTGGACAGATTGAGCTTAATATGTCATCTGAATGTGGCAAACAATCGATTCATAATAGTCACGAGATTGGAAGTGCCCCTAGAGTTATCTGCATATGGTGAGAGAGAGGATGCAGGGACTCCCTTTTCTATTCCCATTGCAAACACAAAAAGATAACAACTTTTAAAACATATAGCCATCCTCAGAAAAGAAAAGAAAGTCCCTAGATTTTATCAAAGAAAATGTGATTAGCATGCCGGTTGATGCCACTAACACACAGGTATCCATCCTAGCTATAGTCCCTCATGGCTTGGAAATAGGATTTTAATGTCTACATTGGAAAAGATAGATTTTCTGCTGAAACATGGGTTTGTAACTGAGCATTCTTGAGCCTGAAAACACTTGCTTGCCAATGCAGTCACTAGGATCTATGCCATGTATAGTGTGGATTTATAACTCACGGGTGCTGTCGAAATTCAGCTGAGAAATTAAGGTAGAAATTTGTCCAGGGACTGGTAAAGATCTCATGGCAAGGGCAAGGAAGTCAGATTTCCTTCTTAGGGACATTTAAATAATACAAGACTCTTGTGGAACTCCAACAGAAATGAAAATCGCCATAACAACACAGTAATACTTATAAATTTAACCAGGAGCCAATCAAAGATGGGTAAAAATGCTGTGGCATAGTAGCCGGGAGATTCTTTTATGTTAGATACTATCAGGTCTATTGAATATCACTTTTTATATAAGGGAATCAATCAGTCACTCCGGATGAGGCAGTATTACTAATAGCTGAGTGGTTTTCAACTTGACAGAATAATGGAACTTTAAAAATCATTTAAAAATATTAAAGGTTAGATTCCATTTTCTAAGTCTCTGATTCAGCTGGTTTGGAGAGTATCCTATCCACCAGAGTTTGGTTTTGTATTTTTAGCTCCCCAGATGATTGCTTCTTTACAGCTAAGTTTGAGAACCACTGTCATAGATAATTGGAAAAGAGTGGACTGTTAGCCACTAGTCCAAGTAAACAAAGCAACCTATTTCCACACTCATGATAATGCCTTCCTTTTTGCCAGTGGTTGGCAAACTTTTCTGTAAAGGCCAGAGAGTAATGTTTTAGGATTTGTGTTTCTGATGATCTCTATTTCAACCACTCAGCTGTGTTGTTACAATATGAAAGTATCCCTGGGTTATAGCTAAACAATGGGCATGGTTTAGTCCAATAAAAATTTATTTGCTAAAGAGTGGTGAGGAGGACTTACTTTGTGCCTTAGTTTTCTGACCTCTGTTTTAGAGGGTTAAAGTGCAGTGAATGAACACATTTGAGAACCATCACATTCACTTTGGAGAAAATAACCCCATGTGTCAATAGGCTAAAGAAGTGACTACCCAACTTACAAAGATGGAGAACATAGAAAGATTAAATATCATGGAGTGTGAAGGCCAGGCAAGCCATAGGCCTGGAAAAGACTAGCAGGAAAACTTGAGTGAATGAAAATGATGAGAGAGACTTAGGGACATGGCATAGAGTGGGAGTTATAGCCAGGTAATAGAAATTCAGGAAAGGTTAGTTTCATATTGTTTTGCATTTGCTATTTTTTGCTTATTGTGTTTTTCATATTTAGAGAAACAGTGTATAAATGGATGGCTTGGGTTTTTATTTAATCATATCTAAATATGTTGGGTTCAGATTCAATGTACTTATATTTCCAACACATTATCTATAATCATTATATCTGAATTAAAAAAATAATGCCATGTGATCCAGCCATTCCACTTCTGGGAATATAGCCTATGAATCCCGAAACACTAATTGGAATGAATATATGCATCCCTATGTTCATTGCAACTTTATTTACAATAGCTAATGTCTGGAAACAGCCCAAGTTCCCATCAGTAGATGAAAAAGGAGTGGTACATTTATACAATGTAATACTATGCAGCAATAAAAAAGAAGAAAACCTTTCATTTTGTGACAGCTTGGATGGACCTAGATACCATTATGCTAAATGAAATAATTCAGTCAGAGAAAGACAAATACCCTATGATCTCAGTTATATGTAGAATCTAATGAACAAAATAAACATGAACAAAATAGAACCAGAGGCAAGAATACATGAACAGACTAACAGCTGTAGTCAGAGGGGAGGTGGGTGGGAGGAGTGGATGAAAGAAGGTGAAGGGATTAGCTAAAGAACATAGATGCATAACTCAGACAGACAACAGTGTGGTGATGGCCATAGGAAAAAGGGAGGTGGGCTAGGTGGAGTCAAAGGAGATGAATAGAGACTTTGCTTGAGTGATGGGTGCGCAATGCAGTGTGCAGATGATGTACGACTTTGAGTTGTATGCTTGAAACTTGTATGGTTTTATTAACGTCACCCCAATAAATTCAATGAAAACATTTACTCTTTTATATCCTTAGACACCTCCTCTAATGTTATGCTTGCAGAAGTACATTTTTCAGTTTCACATATCTTGAGCAAATGTATAGATTAATCAAACAATAAACTTAGTTTCTAGTAATTAGAAAAGCAGAGAGATGGGCTTCCTGTTCAGCATGACTGTCAAATTTTACTTGAATTTGCCCTCTTTCTCCTTCCCTGTCCTCATAATTGCTTATTTAATGTCAAAACACAACTTTATTCATATTAAATTGAAATTAGGTTACATCTTTAGAATCAATGGATATGGATTGAATTATTTACTATATATTATATTTTCTTACTCCAAAACTTGTAATGAAATCTATAGTATATCTTCCAGGTGATAGCATTTTAGAATCTAGGAAATATGGTATTTTCTTCTCTTCTGTTTTTGCCTCTACCTTTATTCTGGTAACCACTTCTAGCATTCCCAAGGAGTTTCATTTCTGGAAAACAAATCAGACCTTGTCAGTACCTTACCTAATAATTTTGAGTGCCCCAAAGAAAGTTTGAATGATCTCAAAATTTAGACTCCTTGGCATGGCATTCAAGGCCCTTGCTATCTAAAACCTCTCATATTCTGGCCTTTGGAACTGGATCTGCAGCCTCATTTCCCACCACCTGCCTCTTCCTCCTGTGAATTGCTTCATTCCTAACAATCAGATACATGATGCATGATTTTAATACAAGTGTTTAAAGTCTCTGAGGAAAGTTTAATAAAATAGGATTGGTGTTGAGCTGAAAATAGCAAAAGCAGACTTTTCTAAAGCTTAATACTTTAAGATGGAAATGTATCATTGTCCTTGCAGGAAAGGCTTGACTTTTTATATTAAATTGCTGAAGAAACTTATGGAATATCCTTATTTGGAGCCTTTTAAAAGCAGACTAGATACTCTTCTGTTTGGGATGATTTAGGTACAGCCACGAGAGATAAATAAGATGAACTTTGAGGTTGTGGCCAGTTCTAAGAGTTTTGGGGTGATTAATGACTCTCTAAATGAGGCCAAGACATTCAGATGGGAGTTAAAGAGCAAAGTTCAGTTAGTCATCTACATGATCTTTCTATGTGGTTCTAAAATCCTTGATAGTTGACAGTTGAATGTATATACTTATTTAAATCAAACTATTTCACTGGTATTTTCCGCTTTGAATGTTCATATGTTGCTATAGTAGAAACAATCCCATAAGATAAGCTCCTATATCGTATTCCATTCTGCCATCAAATAACACATATCAAATTCTAATTATTAGGAAAATGAACATGTGAGTTAAATTGAAAATGTTCTGAAATGGTTTTTATTTGGTCTGAGCATAAAACAATACTGAAGGATATAAAGTAAAATTTCTTAATGATTTTTGGGGGCTATTGTTTTATTTTTATAAAATGGAAAATAGAAAGCAGCTTATCCACCATACTCATATTTATATGGTTCTGTATTTTAAATCTAGGTATGTGTCTTGCGCCCTGGGCTGTCCATATGAAGGAAGCATCACACCGCAAAAAGTAACAGAAGTAAGATATGCCATTGGCTTTCTGGTTCATAGTAAAATGATGTATGTTATTTTTAAAAGGAGTCTATTTCCCTCACTATTTAGTGCATCTGCACAACAGAGATTAAAGGGAACCATAGGGTGGGCGTCATGTGGTTGCTTAACTAGTAGTTTCATTTTAACACTGAGGACCTATATATTGCCTATAACTAACTGTTCCCAGTTAAGTCGCATTTGAGTTTCATCTTTTGGGTGGTCCAAGGTGGAGGGAATACAAGTGTCTGCTTTGCTTTTCAATGGGCAGACCGCAGTGAGTGTCCTTCCAATCAGTATGCCCGGGCAGTTTGTGCACACGTCACCTTTGCCTTGGTTGCTCCAGTAGCATTCCTTTGTTCTTCTCCTGTGGACGTTTGGCACACGTATGGAGTATACACTGCTTCAGGGCTTTGTTCCTTTGGGATCCTATAGCTCTCACTGCTGAGATGCAATATGCTATTCTAGAACAATTTATAGGAATAGACTAGTCAGGACTTCTTATGAAAGTTCAATTTCACTCACTATTTCTGTTTCTTAATAGGTAGCAATGGATGCAAAATGCTCAGTCTTTGAGGTTATAGTAGACTATATCTGAGACTCATTTGTATATGAAGTATATTAATGTGCACCTGTTAATGTTCATAAATTTGTTAATGTGGCACTAAGGCAGTGAAGATGGTACAGTTAGAAATCAAAATTTAGGCTGGGTAAACTTTCAGTTTGGCTAAAGCCAGTCCTATTTTTGTGTATTTGAACTTCTGAAATTCAGTGCAAATTTTTCAAATGAGGGATATCCCAGGGTCCATTAGTTAAGCAAGACCTTTGCACACAGAGGCAAATATACCACAAGATAACAAAGCATCCATGTTGTAGTCCTTCACTTTCATGGGATCCTTCCAAGACTCTGTTAATAATGTGAATTCACAATTATGCATTTTTGTCTTAAAGAGCACTGCCAAAATAGTATAACTTCAGACTCCACAAAATCTAACCCAACTCTGCCTATACACCAGACCCCTTGCTCTTCTGCCTCTGCCGTCTCTGGATGGACCACAGATACCCTCGGGTTCTCCATTCCTGCACCAGAATGCCTGAGCAGTTGCTGAAAAGAATTATGTGACAGGCAGATTAGAAACATCACACACCCATCGCCAGCAGCCTATTTAAGATCCTTCTGTGTTATTCTAGCATATTCTGTAGCCAGCTCACTCTCTTACTTTCTGAAGTGACTGATGCAACTTGTTTTCACTCTCTTGTCCTCTAAGCCTCTAGTTCTTCCCCTCACTTAGTCCCTGTTTAGATTCCTTCCTGTTTGCACTTGAACATGTTCAAGCCTCTTCCATCTGAAAACGTTCTCCCTTAATCCGGCATCGTCACCTAGTTATCCACTCTCTCCATCCTTCCATATCTAAGTTTCTTCAAAAGACTGTCTATAGTAGTGGTGTCCATTTCCTCTTACGCCACCAGCTCTTCATTATACCAGAGTGGACTCCTAAACCATCCATCAACTCCACTGAAATCCCTCTTTATAAGATCACTCCTTAATACTTGGACCAAGAAATGCAAGACTGGGTTTAGTCCTCCTCTTAACGTATCAGCAGAATTTCGGGCCGGTGGCCATTTCCTCCTTCCTGCACCCCTTATATTCCTTGCAGTCCCTTGATGCCACACTTTATGATTTCCCTCCAACCAGTTAGGTTTCTCCTTTGAAGCTTCACTCTCCCTTTCCTGGCCATTAAGAACTTCCAGCATTTCACAGGCAGTAGGGGAGAATGATCATTATGATTTTTTTAAATCTAAGTTTTCATCCAATAATCGTCTTCTGAGTGCCCTGCATCCTGTTTTTGATACTGCCTTTCTGAAAATCAAATCTGATTATATCACTACTACCCCAAATTCTGCTATGGCTTTCTAGTGCCTTATGATAGAATCCTCAATCAAAATTCTATACTTGGTGGATTTGTAAGGCCCTGAAGGATCTGCCCCATGCCTACCTCTCCAGCTTTGAGTAGCTTCATCCCCTTTTGATTGTTGCTTTCTCCTCACCCTGTCCTTTGCATTTCACTTTTCTCTTACCTGGAATGCTTTTTTTGTGTTTATGTGACAGCTTCCTACAACACACTTGCTTCTGTATTTGATATTTGACCTGGAGCCTTCTTTTTACACTTTTCCTTCTCAATCTCGTCAACAAGTTAATGCTTATTTTATCTTAAGCTGTCGCTTGGGTCCTTGCTGCTGGACAGATGTAGGTCAATTTCTGTTGCCACATACTCTTAGAATCCTGTTTCTTTGTTTAAAAATTCTTATCTTAGCTGTAATTACACATTTCCAAATGGAATTGATTGAGGTCTGTTTTCACTTGACTCCAGGCTCTATACCAGCATGAGCCATCTCAATATTTGTCTCCCTATTATATCCCTGCACCTAGCACAGTGCCCAGCAAGCAGTGGCACTGAAGAAATACATAATAAATATGTCATTATTGACATCATCTTTGTTATTGTAATTCTTAAAAATTAAAAAAAAATATAAGGATTAGAAAATATGTGAAATAGGGTGTTTTGTTTTCTCTATTTTATAGACTAAGGACCGAAGTTTATGAAGTTTAATTTTCTGCCCAATATCACTTGACCAACATAGATGACTGCTGAGATTTAGACCCAGGCCTGTCTTGTTCCAGAACCCATGTCTTTGTTAACATTCCATGCTGCCTTCATGCCACTTCCCACTGCCTTTCAAAGTAAAGTTAGTCATTCAGTTTGAAGGGACCTTGCAATAGATCTCTTTATAAGATCACCTCTTACCACTTGAGTCAGGAAATGCAAGATCATATTACTAATATACTAGTATCTGCATCCATTTATGAGACAGAAAAATTAAGCCAAAATATTTTGATCCTCTACCAATTATAAAGCTACTAAGTGACCGAGCTGAAACTGGCATTGATATTTCTTGACCTCTCCTCTAACACTTTAAGAAATGCTACTTCCAAAGTAAATTTGTAATGCTTCCCTTTGACTAAAGAAAGAATTGAGAAAAGTAGGCCTGCCATAGTTAAAATTGTAGTTTATAAATCCTAATGGAACATGTGAATAGATAGATAGTTATGACTCTTACGACAAACTTGACTATTAAAGTATAGATCATTAGCCCTAAAAGGTTTGGCTCAGTGGATAAAGCGTCGGCCTGCGGACTCAAGGGTCCCAGGTTCGATTCCAATCAAGGGCATGTACCTTGGTTGTGGGCACATCCCAGTGGGGAGTATGCAGGAGGCAGCTGATCTATGTTTCTCTCTCATTGATGTTTCTAACTCTGTATCCCTCTCTCTTTCTCTCTGTGAAATTCAATAAAATATATTTTTTTAAAAAGTATGGATCATTACACTGATGCCATTCAGAGCTTTATATAATGCTTAGGATTTAATGAACAAGGAAATGAGTCAGAAAACTAGGATGTTTCCCATGGACACATCACGATCTTAGTTGTGAGGTTTACCTCCAGGTGACGTTTGCTGAGGAACAACAGGGTTTGGCTCTGTTCGTTTCCATTGTTTTTACAAGCTCTTCAACTGTCCCCATAGGTATCTAAGAGACTGTATGGCATGGGGTGTTATGAGATCTCTCTGGGAGACACAATTGGAGTGGGAACTCCAGGAAGCATGAGGAGAATGTTGGAAAGTGTCATAAAGGAAATCCCACCCACTGCTCTTGCCGTTCACTGTCATGACACATACGGACAAGCCTTAGCCAACATTCTCACAGCCCTTCAGGTATTTTGTGTTATTTGTATGTGTGTGTAAGGTGTGCATCCGTACTTGTAATGTAAACGTGCTAACAGCTCCAATTCTTAAATGTCTGAGGATATATATGTAAACAGTACATGACAAGCACTCAATAGGTATGTCAATTGCACATTTTTTAGAGCAATGATATCTCTTATTACTGTTAATTTGATTTGATAAAATTCCTGAATTTGTTCTTCTTAAGGTATTAATCTTCTTAAAGCTGCATCTGCTTTTTTCAACTCCCATGTGCTTCCAAACATAAAGTTTAATAGGTTGAAATATGATAGCATTTGGAGGAGTGCAAAGCACAAAGATAGTATAGAGTGTACTGCTGTAATCATGTAACTAATGTTCTTTTTGATAATTTGGTGCTCTATGATGAGAAGATGTGGTGCTGAAATGTAGAATATTTTGTTTAAAGTGTTTTCCTGATGTTGGCAAGCATACTTTTGAAAGAACCTGTGGTTTTTGTCAAGTATATTCTGTTAGATGATTAAAATGAAGAGATCTAGATAGTTGGAGGATTAAAACATGTTTATTAAATTCTATAAAAACTCAGATATTTTTTAATACATTTACAAGAGTAGGTTTAAGTAGCATTTTAAGGGTATTGTTTCAAAACAGTGTTATTTTCTTAAACTCGGCTAAAAATAGATTCATTTGAAGTTCTTAGAACACAAGGATTTGATGACTAAAGATAAGACTCTATGAAACTTCTTTGCTGGAGCTGAAGATCAGTAAGTAAAGCTTAATGTCACAGCCCTAAAGGGCACAGTCACTTGGCAAAAGTAAAAAAAAAAAAAAAAAAAAAAAACACGTGAGGATCAGGCTGCACAAGGGCTTGTTTTGACTTTGTAGCATATGTGCACAATCCTTATTTATCCTCTGGAAGCAGACAAGGAACATTGCATTGAATTAGGAGAGCAAATCATAATCCCGTGGAACTTGGGGCCTGGGAATTTTTACAATTTTCCTTCTCTAGGTATTTTAGTTTCTAAAACAATAGAGAACTAGGCATCACTTCAGGATTTTGTGATCAGCGGCAACTGTAACTTATTAAGTTTTCCTGACCAGCAAGTTCTTCAGAGGTGAGTTTCAGCCTGTCTCTGTCCGCCTGCCTCTCTCTCTCTGTCTCTTTCTCTCTCATTTCTCTAGATGAATATATCATCTATGTGGCAACACACTGGGTAATATTTTATTCCTGCATTATTATATAATAAACTAGAGGCCCGGTGCACAAAAATTTGTGCACTTGTGGGGGGAGGGGTCCCTCAGCCCAGCCTGTACCCTCTCGAAGTCTGGGACCCCTCGGGGGTTGTCCACCTGCTGGCTTATGCCCACTCCCCAGGGGATCAGGCCTAAGCTGGCAGACATCCCTCTGGCAGCCCAGGGGCCCTTGGAGATGTCCACTTGCCAGCAGGGAGCAGGCCTAAGCTGCAGTCGGGCATCCTTGGTGCTCTGAGATAGGAAAGGCTCTGACCACCACCCCTGTACTGGCAGCCATCAGCCTGGCTGGTGGCTGAGCAGAGCTCCCTGTGGGAGTACAGCTTCTGCATTGAGCATCTGCCCCTGGTGGTTAGTGTGTGTCATAGTGACCAGTCATTCCCAGTGGTTCTGCAGTTAGGGTCAATTTGCATATTACCCTTTTATTATATAGGCTAGAGGCCTGGTGCACAGGTAGGGGGCCAGCTGATTTGCCCTGAAGGGTGTCCCGGATCAGGGTGGGGGTCCCACTGGGGTGCCTGGCCACATCACATCCCCTTCAGGAAGAGGGTCCTGCTGGGGTGCCTAGCCAGCCTGGGTGAGTGGCTGATGGCTGTTTGCAGGCTGGCCAGAGCCCCTTCAGGATGGGGGGTCATGCTGGGGTGCCTGGCCGGCCTGGGTGAGGGGCTGATGGCTGTTTTCAGCCTGGCCAAGTTCCCCAGCAGGGACCCTCACCCCATGAGGGTGGGGCCATCCTGGGTGAGGGGCTGATGGCTATTTGCAGGCTGGGCACAGCCCTCAGTGAGGCTGGCTGGAAGCAGGTATCTGGGAATTATTTATCTTCTATAATTGAAACTTTGTTGCCTTTAGTGGAGGCCACAGCCAGCTTAGGCAGGTGGGAAGTTTAGCTCCCTTCATAGCCTGGGCAAACAAGCCTCATGTTTGCTCTAGCTCTGTGGCCACCAGCTGCCATCTTGGCTAGGTTAATTTGAATGTAGTTGCTCTGATTGGCTGGTGGGCATGGCTTAGGTGTAGCAGAGTGATACCTAATTTGCATCTTACTCTTTTATTAGATTAGACTAGGGCCCTATGCACAAAAATTTGTGCACTGGGGGGGATCCCTCAGCCCAGCCTGTGCCCTCTCTCAGTCTGGGGCCCCTTGGGGGATGTCCACCTGCTGGCGTGCCTGACCAGCCTGGGTGAGGGGCTGATGGCTGTTTGCAGGCTGGCCAAGACCCCCCAGTGGGAACCCTCACCCCATGGGGGTGTGGCCAGCCTGGGTGAGGGGCTAAGGGCCGTTTTCAGGCTTTCAGGCTGCCCACAGCTCCCATTGACCCAACATCCCAGCGAGGCTGCCGGGAATCAGGTTTCTGGGATTTATTTATCTTCTGTAATAGAAACTTTGTTACCTTGAACGGAGGCCTAGGCAGGCAACGGAAGCCTCCTGTTTGCTTCAGCTCTGTGGCTTCTATAATTGAAACATTGTTGCTTGAGCAGAGGCCTAGACGGCCTAGTCAGGCAGCTGCAACAAAAGCCTCCTGTTTGCTCTAGCTCTGTGGCTGCCAGCCTCCATCTTGGCTGGGTTAATTTGCATACAGCCACTCTGATTGGCTGGGAGGCATGGCTTAGGTGTCTTGGAGTGATGGTCAATTTGCATATTACTCTTTTATTAGATAGGATAATAGTTTAGTGCTTTGGGATATAGGCAGGGCTACAGTGCAAAAGCCTGCAAACCCAAACTTGTGTTTCTGAGTAGTCTGCCTCTTGAAAATAACCAAGTGCAAAGTATTGTTGATACTATCTTGTGACTTTAAGGCTCAAGAAGACCCATCTGAGGGAGTAATGTTTAAAATCAGATCTAAAGAATTAGAAGGAACTAACCCCCAGAAGGTGTGTGCATATGTGTGTATGTGTTTGTGTGTGCATGTGCATGAATGCACACATGTGCTCCAGTCTATGAAAAGAATGCTTCAAGCAGATGAAACACTGGGCAAAAGGACTTGCGAGAGGGGAGAATCTTGTCCAAGGAATGGAAAGAAGACAAGTATTCACAGGAGAAGCTAACCTTTAATAACATTTGCTGAATTAGTTGAATTACATAGTTTCTGTTTATAGAGAGATGAAGACTAAAATCCTGAGGCATTTTCCCATCCTGTAATGGCTGCACAGCAGGGCGCAACACAACCTAGGGCCTGAGCAAGATGAGGAATACAGGTGAGAACCCGTATGAGGCTGAGATCCCCAAGACACCATGCCTCAGTCAAAGGATAAACCAGCAACAACTCCATCTCTCAGAGGGAGAAGGCAAGCACATTCATTCTCATGGCCTTGGCTCTGAGTGGAGGAGAAACATGAACTCTCCCTCTGTCCTTCATATTCCTTGACCTGCACACCCCCATGTGGGTTTAGAGTTCAGATTCACATTGCCTGCAGAATTGGAAAGATCCAATAAGGTAAATTACTTTGAAAAGGCTGGGGGTTAGTAGCACCTTCAGGTATGAAGAACCTTTCCAGAAAGAACGCTTCTTCAGTTCAAGCCCAACTGGTGCATATGTGAGTGCACGTGCGTGCGTGTGGGTGTGGGTGTGCATGCGTGCACGTGTGAGATGGATACTCTTCAGCAGCTCCTGTGATGGTTAAAGGAAGTGTGACTATAAACGTCTGTAAGTATTTTTGGTTCTTTTGCTCTGTGCCAGGTTCTCTGCATCGATGGAGGGTGGGAGAGAGGACAGTTAGCTGGTGCATTGCCCAGAGCTTGGGTTAAATAGGTAAAGAGGGTGACGGTGGCTTCTGTAATAAGCAACATGACATTAAGCCGGAGAGGCTAGTGTAAGTGAACAATTGAGGAAATGGTCAAAGAGTGCAGATCTGATGAGGAAGCTAAAATTTAGAGTTGTAGAGGTTGTTTTTGTTTGTTTTGTCTTTTCTGCCATCCACTTTCACGTAATTTAATAAACCAGTGGCAATGTAAGAAAGAAACATGCGCTGCTGCTCTCTTTGAAACTCTTTGTAGCTCAGACAGTCTTTAAATATTTGGGAACTTTTATGTTGTTAAAGATGGCCAAATGTGGTCCAGAAATGTCATTGTAAGCGCACGGTGTACTGTCCCAAGCACCACCAACGAAGGCAGGGTCTTTTCCTCATCTCCTATCCCACCTCCCCCCACCTCCCCGCCCCTGATAACAGCAACAACAGCAAAACAACCAGCTTTACTTCTAGTGGGGGAGGAGAAAATGTCATAGAATAAACTGTCAGCGTCTCAGTAGAAAGGAAATCAGAGAAAGTTTCACTTCATTATGAACAAGGCCAACTTTGGCTTCAGGAAGCAGTGGCCATACTTCATTTTCTAAAATGGAATCTTTGAAGTGGCCTCTAGTAAAATTGGTGTAGGATGTGGAGTGGATATCATTTGCTTTAATTTAGGGGCTGAGAAACAGTTTACAGTGCTCCAAACTGGATGTTAATATTAAGGCAAGCAGACATGTAATAAGTGGAAACTTGGCCACATGGTAGGAAACAAAAGGGAGTTATAAATAGAACATCCCCCCTGAGTCTGGGAGGCACATACTAACCGTGGAGTAGAGGGCAGTAGAGGAATATTTCTGGGGTTTACAGGTTATTGTATTTTTAATGGCATATACATATGACATAGGACTGTATGTAGAGGGTTATATGGAAGTCAAAAATTCATAATTACCAGATTCACTTACTATAGAGAAATAATTCTAAGACTATAGATTTCAGTGTGGGATACTTATAACCACTCAAAACCAAAAGAGCAAGAAAATGAGGTGAGAAGAGGCACAACATGTTAGGAATAGAAGAAACATATTTGGCCTAGTAAACTTGTTTTAATTTTTTATGCGAAAATCGAGCTTCACCCTCCTATGTACTCCCAGTACCTAAGTAAAACACCAGTGAACAAATTGTTTAATCTACTTACCCACCCAACAGTTACATAGTCTCTATTTTTCTCCACTCAAATGATTCTAGTCTTCACAGTTGGGTAAAAACAGAATAAAACAAAAAGATCCCACAGCACAAATAACAGTACCATGTTAACGGGTAGCACAGAGACAAAGCAGAATAGGAAATATTTAACTTTCTCCTGAAGAGACATTATGCTCCTTTTTTTTCTCTTAAACTTAATAGACTTTTAGCTTAATGTGCTTTTTCCTCATAATGTTTTCCACATGTTTATTATTGTCCTTTAGAAAAACAAAATTATTTACCTAATTTTTACATCAAAGTTTTTATTTTTTATATGGACTTTTACTAAATAAACCATGCTCACATGCTACCAAGCAGCACAGACTTTTTCACGTAATTTGTTTTTGAGGTTCTTGAGGAGAATTTTTAAAAATTCCAATCGCAAGCCAAACGAGTCTGTCTCAGCTCTGTGTCTGTCTCAGCTCTGTGTCCGTAGAGTGCACACTGCTGAGACAAGATGCAGAGTTTCCAGAACAATTGTTTTGTAAAAGTGTATTTGATTAATACTGTTATTACAGTCATTGCAGTTAGAGACTAACACCAGTACTAATAACTTGATTACACAATGAATTCGTGATAAGAGCCAGGAGACATAAAGCATTATGTTACTAAGGTGTTGTGTAAATACAAGGTGGGGCAAAAGTAGATTTACAGTTGGTTGTACAGAAAATAATATAATAATTAATAGTCATACAAGAGTAGACTGTGTCTCCCATAGCCACAACTGTAAACCTACTTTTGTTCCACCCTGTATATGCATTCTGTATTACTTTCTCTTACCTCATTTAAAATACTAAATAGAAATTGATGAATAAGAAAAAAATGAAAAAAAAATTGAAAATTGGAAGCCCCTAAAAAGGTTTGTTTTTTTTTTTTTAAAGCATCATTGCCCTGCCCAGTGTTATTCAGTGACTAGATTGTAAGCCTTTGCACAGAAAAGTCTCAGCTTCAATTCCTGGTCAAGGGCACATAGTTGGGTTGCAGATTTGATTCTTGGCCCTGTCCGGGCTCCTGTGGGAGGCAGCCAATCAGTGTGTCTCTCTCGAATGATGTTTCACTCTCTCTTTCTCTCTTACCCTTCCCCTCTCCCTAAAATTTAATAGAACAAAATATCCTCGGGTGATAATTAATTTAAAAAGTGCATCATTAATTCATTCAAGAGATATTTATTTTATCAGGCAGTCCTGGATGTCTGATTTAGATGTTCAAGTGTTTAGATGATGCTGCAGTGAGGAAACTGTTTAACTCTCTATTGCCAAAAGCTCTTAGATATTGAGGATTTTTTGCTATACAGCAAACTTTCTCCAGCATGTTATTCTTTTCAAAAATATTCTCATGGGAAGATTGGATGATGTATGTTGTCATCAAAAAGAGAGGAAAATAAATTCGGCAAAAGTTCAACACTGTCCAGTTTTTCAGTGTTCCCGATCTATAAAAACCAAAGACAAAAGATGAACAAAGTAACTTTAAAACAATGTTTTTCATGTAGTTGAATTGCTTATTCAGTGGTTCCCAACCTTCTGGCCCTTTAAAACAGTTCCTCGTGTTGTGACCCAACCATAAAATTATTTTCATTGCTACTTCATAACTGTAATGTTGCTACTGATATGAATCATAATGTAAATATCTGATCTGCAGGATGGTCTTAGGCGACCCCTGTGAAAGGGTCATTCGACCACCAAAAGGGGTCGCGACCCACAGGTTGAGAACTGCTGGTTTAGATCATAAGCTTGAAGCTCACCCTGCGAGAAAACACATCCAAACCTGCTCTGCCTTTCCCATGCTGATCAAATAGCCAAATGTTATACGTATTATTAGGGTTTTTTTCTCGACTTAAAGTTCTGATCGGCAGAAAAGCAATGAGAGAGAATATTGGCTTCATTCACAGAGGTTTTCTGTTTCTTTTTAATTGTTTTCTTTTTAACTTTTGAAATCATTGCTTCCCCACCTATATCTTCTCTTTTAATTTAGTTGATTGACACTCTGGGATAAGGAGGTATGCATAGGGAATAATATTTATGCTTTGTAATATCCATTACTGTACTTCACAGCTCATAAGATCCAGGAAAATCTCTAACACAGATAGTTAGAATACCTTTCCTGGGACCCAGAGATTGAGTAGGTCAGAAGGGGTGCCCTAGTGTCCACAGAGAGGTAGAGTCAAGGACCATGCCGCTGAGAGAGGACCGACAGAGGAGAGCTGAGCTGCATGATGACTTTACTCCCCACAAGGCTACATGTTGTGCTTTTTGCTACATTTTCTTGAAATTCCCGTCCTTCCAGTGGGTATTTCCCCCCCCCCCACTTAAGATTTGCAAACAACATTATGATAAGACATGGACTTTTCCATTATCTATAAAATACTAGGGGCCCTGTGCACAAAAATTTGTGCACTCGGGGTGGAGGGAGTCCCTCAGCCTGGCCTGTGCCCTCTCACAGTCTGGGACCCCTCAGTGGATGTCCTATGATGGCCCCAGTCTGCCAGGCGCCTTTTGTGTGTGTGTGTGTGTGTG
>PVJC01032871.1:0-19677 GCA_004026665.1 Murina feae
TATATACATAATTGTGCAGAGCTATTCATTGAAACACTGTGTTGAGACAATAAGATTGGAATCTAATGTCCATAAGTGAGGAACAGATTAAATCAATTATGGCCCATCTCATATAATGGAACACTAGCGACTACTCACATCTGGGGACTGGGCAGAGGAAAGAAGACTCCTAACAAATTTGTGTCCTCTGATTTTTGAACCATGTGAATGAATTACTCATTGAAGCAATTTAAAAAATTGAATTTTTAAAGGCAGCCCTGAAGGTGTCCAGGCCCAGCTGACCAGCTTCGGCCCAGGTGCTAACACCTGGAACACTTCCACGCATTCCTGATTACAAGTGGGAGTGTTTACTGATTGAGGTGAAATCTGAAATGAGCTCAATATTAGTTTAAAATATTGTAAGTGCTTAAATGAGCTTAAAAGGCAAGAAAATAAAAAGTATTTTAAGAACTTTTCAAAAGTACTATTTTTTCCCTAAAGGAATGTGACAATCTACATTTTGTGCCCAATGTAGTAGTAAAATAAATGTTGCTCACATCAGAAAAGCTGACATTATTTCAAAACACTCAAAGAAACATCAGTTGACTGTTAGGTCTTGTAGCTTTCAGCACATCAATGAAGAAACCTCTAAGAATAGGATTCTGTTAAAATCAGAGCTCATGCAAAGAAGTGATGACTGGACATCACAATCATATTTTCAACTCTTTGAACAGCACCTCCGAGTTAATTTACACTTTATTCAAACAATTCTTGCTAAAGGTTTTGCAACAGGAACTAACCAAAACTCCACTTCTCACCATTAAACAGATTCTTCCAACCACAAACATTAAAGATATTTTGCTTTGGATTTGATTTACTTTTTAAAAAGCTTTTCATGACAAAAACTATGTTTATAGGTTTTTTTTAAGGCATTCAGAATATAAAGTGGAAAATAGAGAGCCCTCCCAAACCATCCCCAGTTCCTTACCCCTAAGAAAAACAATTTCTAGAAATTTCCTTCTGGAAATCTATGCACACATCAGTAAGTATCTTTTTACTCCTAAAAAAATCAAATAATCATTTTTGTTCTCCATCTCTTTTATGTAATGATCTAACAAATATATCTTCTCTCTTAAGTGCCCATCACTCTCCCTCCTCCACATCTGCAATAGCAGAGGACTCAGCTACTCCTCTTCTGAAGGACTTTTAGGTCACTTTATTTTTTTAAAATATATTTTATTGATTTTTTACAGAGAGGAAGGGAGAGAGACAAGAGAGTCAAAAACATTGATCAGCTGCCTCCTACACAACCCCTATTGGGGATGTGCCCACAACCAAGGTACATACCCTTGACCAGAATAGAACCCAGGACCCTTGAGTCTGCAGGCTGACGCTCTATCCACAGAGTCAAACCGGCTAGGGCACTTTGTGTCACTTTAATAATGTTTTGCAATCTCTAAATTAATTAACTAAATTAATGAAAAGGCCTGGCATTAATATGAATATTCTTAGTAGTCCTACCAAGGAAGAAACTGATTTCTACTTTATCTGCTTGATGTAGAAGTTACAGATATTTCTACATTATCTACTAAGGTGGATAATAAAAACTACAGGTTTTAAGAATCTTTTCCAGAAAACTGGGAAAATAAACAGAACTTTGGTATGAACTGGTTGCATGATGTGTAACCTGATGACAGTAACAAAACTTCTAATATTCTTTGAGATGACATAAAATTAAATTTTTTAAAACCTCAATCTTCCTACATATACAGAATAGTGAAAACATTAAAGTAACTGTTATTTAAGTACAGCACCAAACATTTTACCATTAAAAAGTGTTTTTAGAATGAAGACTGCTCTATGAATATTAGTATATCCAACACCTCTGAGAGTCTATCAGTCCAAAATGTACTTAGTGGAACGACAAGTATAATGTGTCACTATGGGAAGAAAGTACAGAGAGCATGTACTTATATATGCATAGCATGTCTCTAGAATAATGCACACTGGTTACCTGTGGGGAGCAAACTGGGTGACTCCAGAAACAGACAGGAGAGGGAGGCTTTCCACCAAACATTCTCTTGTGCTTTATGGAATTTTGAACCCTATGAATATATTACCCTCTTAAGAATTTTTTTAAACAACTTTCATGTTTTTTTTCCTCCTACAACAGGGTGTGGGGGGAGAGAGAGAATTTTCAACTCTCCTTGCAGATAGAAACTTGGATGGAAACACACACCTTGGAAAAGCTTATCCAGACTTCTCCAATTACCCTGGAAGCGATTGGTTTCTCAAGTTTTGTATTGTTTTTAAAGCCCTAAAAGAATGGACTCCCTGGTCTGACACTTGGTCGACTTTGCTTGCCTTCAGATGTCTAGCCTGACTTCCCACATAATTCATCCTGCAAGAGCTCCTTTCCGCTAAGAAGTTTCCCTGACCATCCTACCTAAAGCATCCAGTTTCTTCCTGCCACAACTCTGATCTCAGTTTGCAATTAGACAGGCATTGGTGGGACTGCTGGATTGCCTGCCTACACCTATGCTCTGAGTTCAAAGAGGACAGAGCCGCCATTGTTATCACCGCGGCCTAGCAATATCCAACATAAGAAACATATAATTAATTTGAATTTTATAAGTATTTAAATTCTTGCTGAACAAAAGAATGAAATGGTAGAACTGAGACTGGAATCCCAGCTCCCCCAACTCTCAAGAGCAGGACCACACCAGCACTCTCCACCTCTCAGAAGCAAGACCACACTGATTCTAAATGGCAGCCCAATGGAACATAAACCAAAAACAAACCTGATTTTTGCAAAAACTGTTACACACTCAAGAGATTATACCTCCAGACCTTCACACTTGCTATTTATGCTGTTTCCAAGCCTAGAATAGTATCCCCTCCTCCCAATCGCCTGTTCATCCTCAGGTCTCAGGGCTAATGCCTCTTCCCCCAAGAGGCCGCCCCATATCCAGAATAGACTCTATCCGTACCCTAATCATACATGAACCTCTCCTCTGAGGTCACACCTGACTACAGATTACAGTCGCCTTCCATGAAGG
This sequence comes from Murina feae, assembly GCA_004026665.1. Classification (NCBI taxonomy): domain Eukaryota; kingdom Metazoa; phylum Chordata; class Mammalia; order Chiroptera; family Vespertilionidae; genus Murina; species Murina feae. The sequence continues at coordinate 3,039 of PVJC01032871.1, forward strand.
CAGACACTAGACCTGTTGTGTCGCCAACAGATCTCCAAGGCTGACACTTCAGTATAACATATTTTCTAAATAGTGAATAATCCTAAATGTAAAGCACTATTTCTGAAAGTACCTTGTATCTTTAAAAGACAGTCCCTTTAAAAGAATTTTGTCTTTTAGATAAAAAAAAAAAAATCTTAAAGAAAACTAGACAAATGAGATTAAATAAATGTATTTAGGTCTGTGCTGTACAATACAGAAGCCAGTAGCCAGATGTGGCTATTTACAATAAAAATTAAATAAAATTTAAAATTTAGTTCCCGAGTAACATTAGTAACAGTTCAAATGCTCAAATAACCATGAGTAGTCAATGGTTCCAGTACTGGACAGTGCAGACATAGAACATGTCCACCAATACAGAAAGTTCTACTAGGCAGTGCCAACTTAAGAGATTATCTTAAGCAATAATTGGACATCTTTTACTCGGTTTGGATTTGAAGTTAAAAGCTGTTATTTCATAAGTATATCATAATAATATCAACAGTATATCATAAGAATACTGGCACCCAGCCGGCGTGGTTCAGTGGTTGAGCATCGATCTATGAACAGTTTGGTTCCAGTCAGGGCACATGCCCAGGTTGCGGGCTTGTTCTCCAGTGTGGGGCATGCAGGAAGCAGCCAATCAATGATTCTCTCTCATCATTGATGTTTCTATCTCTCTCTCCCTCTCCCTTCCTCTCTGAAATCAATAAAAATATATATTTAAAAAATAATACTGGCATTTCAAACACAGAAAATGTCTAAATCTACTCTCTTACTATTGTAAAAGAATCAGTTTTTCCTTAAACATTAAAAGATTGAGAAAATCATCAGTGCATGCTAAAATACTGAATTATCTCTTGATAATTCAAATGATTTCCTCAGAGATTTTTTTTTAAGAGAAGCTCAACTCTGAGCAAGCTGTGCTCTTTGAACAAAAAACAATCCCAATAGTAGCAGAGGCACAACCAAAACGAGAAAGAAAATCAATACTTTGTCTTTTTGTTATTTTCAAGAAGAGAAAAGTCCCACAATAAGCAAGGAGCTGAATCTCCTCCTTTCAAGACCAGTGGTAACTGAACCAAAAAGGAGATTAAATTTCACTGATATTTCCTTCAACCAATCACGCTTACTCAACTGCATAGTGATCCCAAGGCCATCTTCTCCTCTAAGCCTGTTTTCTGAAAAGAAAGTCTAGCCTTGGCCGGCGTGGCTCATTGATTATAATACAGTTAGAGCACTGGCTTGCCCACTGGAGAGTCATAGGTTCAATTCCCAGTCAAAGGCACGTACTTGGGTTGCCAGTTCTAGTGTGGTACGGGATCAATCCACGTCTCTCACATCGATGTTCCTTTCTTTCTCTCACTCTCTCCCACCCACACCCTTCCATTCTCTCTAGATATCAATGGGAAAAGTTTCCCCACTCCTTGGGTGAAGATTGAAAAAAAGAAGAAGAAAAAAAAGACAATTTTTGTAATTTCACCACTCACTCTTCCCTTTTAAATCCTAATCTAAATCAAGCCCTTGTTCTGAAATGCTAGAAAAATAGTTTCATTTAGACTTCAATTTTTCAATAAAATAACAGCTTTTAACTTCAAATCCAAACTGAGTAAAAGATGTCCAACTATTACTAGTTTTATAGTATTCCTGAATCTTAGCTTCTAATTCACTCTTCTGCAAGCTGGTTCTGAGACTACACTAGCCCTGGTGCTGGCGGCAAAACAGGCAGGGGAGATGTCTTCACATTTACTCAGCAAGGAACTTCCAAGGATCTGGTTCTGGGTCAGACTCATAGCCTACATCATCCCAACCTTCACCAGCCAGAGAGGTTGGTGACATATAGTTTCCCACACAATTAAACAGTAATAATAGCTGCCACAACCTGCTATATTCCAGGAACCATAGTAACTCCAGTATACAAAGCTTATTAAAGTAAAAAGAAATGGAAAGTTCTAGAAGAAAAGAAATCATTTTAGAGATGAGACAACCCTTCCCCAACCCTGCCAAAGCTCAAAGGTAAAGTCACGGACCCCAAGTCACAAAGTTGATGAGCTGGAAGGCAAGATTCAGTATCTACTCTGAGTGGAGGCCAGGGCTCCTTCCTTACTACCACACTGCCCACATCCCATATAAAAAGCTCTGACATTTCATTCAACTCTGAGTCATGGTTAGAAGGTTCTACTTTTAATCAGGTGACAAATACTCAAAATATTTTAATCCAAAAGGAATTGGGTCAAGCTCTTATAGTCCATAATTGTCAAAGCAAACTCTAATTATTTGATAGATTTCTATAGTTCCATAGTGTCATCATTCAGTTTGTAATCAAATGCCAAATACACTTTAAATATTACACAAGCCTCTCTCTACAGGCTCTTATAAAGAATAGTAGTAAATTTTTCTTGCTATTTCATTGATTATAATATAGTTTTGATAAGAAAACACAAATTATTTGGGGAGTAGTGCAAAGAGAAGCTTTTAAATTATAAAAAGCTTGTACAAGTATTGTACAACTCCATTAAACAGCTACAATTTCTTTCTTTTTTTATTGATTTTTTTACAGAGAGGAAGGAAGAGGGATAGAGAGCTAGAAACATCGATGAGAGAGAAACATCGATTAGCTGCCTCCTGAACACCCCCTACTGGGGATGTATCCACAACTAAGGTATATGCCCTTGACGGGAATCGAACCTGGGACCCTTCAGTCCACAGGCTGACACTCTATCCACTGAGCCAAACCAGTCAGGGCCAGCTACAATTTCTTAAGGAACACCTACTGTAGCCTGGTCGGTGTGGCTCACTCAGATGGTTGGAACACTGCCCTGTACACTGAAGGTTGCCGGTTCGATTCTCACTCAGGACACTACTAGTATCAGGATACTCAGGATACCTAGGTTTCGGGATCTATCCCTGGTTGGGGGTATGCACAGAAGACAACCAACCAGTCAATATTTCTATTTCTATTTCTCTTTCTCCTTCTCTCTCGATATCTCTCTCTCTCTCTCTCCCCCTCCCTCCCTCCTTCCTTCCCTCTCTCTCTCTAAAATCAATAAGCATATCCTCAGATGAAGAGAGAGAGAGAGAAAGAGAGACCTACTATATACAGTAAGGCACAGGTGTTATTAGAAAGACTGGCAAATTAAGAGATTTTCAAATAGTAGCAGATGAAACACCTAGAAATAGGAAAGTCAGATTTAGTCAAAGTGAAATTTTTTGTCACCATTAGATTTTACTATTCTTAGCTATAGTTCAAGTAAACTTTCTTTTGATTAATGGAAATGAAACAAGGGGGAAAGTGTCACATGGGAGATGCTACCCAAGTCTTTCTAAGGGTAAGGTTTCAAAAGAATTAACTTTTAGACATAGAGCTCAAAAATAGCCTTGCTTCCCAAATTTAGAAGAAAAAACACACCTTGAAGGCAGTTTTTCAAATACAGCAACATTCTCAAAATTGTATAAAAACTTGGAAAACAACAAACCACTTTTGCTTACTTCCATGCCTTTCCTGCCCCTCTTCCATGTCCAAAGAACTCTCCACCAAATCTGAGTGGGTCACTTCTCTTCAGTCAAAGCCCTGCTCTGCTCCCACTGGACCCTGTGCATGACTCTCTCCTGTGTCAGGATCACAGCCCCCATGCAAAGTCAAATATACAAAGCCCACCCCCCCCACCCCCCGCCACCGCCCCAAGCACTGGCAAAGAGCTTACACTTTGGCACAGTGATGTGCTGCAATGGAAGCATGTTCCTAAAAGTTAAGCCTAAGACTGAATTGGGAGTGTGGAATCCCTTCCCGTAGTTAATGCAGGGGCTGTGGACAAGCACACCAGACCCAAGGAGCCCATTAGCCATGGAATGGAATTCTGAGGAGAGAGGAATCAGTAGGAAAAGGCCTCAGAGCAGGCTGAAGGAACACCAGGCACATGTGCTGAAAAACAGAAGGCAAGGCCAGAGAGTTTACGAGAGCTTATGAGAGACTGTCTAGGACAACCAGAGAGGATGGGCATAGATGAGAGCCCCAGGGCGATCACACCCACAAAAATAAAACTGTTGAGAATGACCAGGGTGTCTCTTCTCTCAATAATAAGGCACAGAAATCCAGCAGGCTCCCCAACTATGTGGCTCCTTGCTCTGGCCCAGCAGGAGAGAGGGGCCCAAGAGGCACCAGAGTTCAGGAGCACAGAGGGCCCACCAAGCTATTGCTGGTGTATGCTTCTCTTAGCCAAGGCCCTTCACCCATCCTCTAAGTCTAAGGTGCTATCCCTCACTCGGACGCCCAGCCCTGGGCTTCTGCAAACAGAGGCATTCAGTAAATAGCAGGTATATAAATGAAGCCCTCTTTGGGTTGCCCTTTCTGACTCATGCATTTAGCATTTGATTGCATTTTGTAGTCTTTTTCAAGTTTTGACTCTGAGTCTCATCTTGTCAACACAGTTCTAAGCTATTCAAAAGCATCCATCAGAATCCTTTGTACACTGCTACTGCCTAACAGGTATCTCAGACTGAACTGTGATATATCCAGTAAAGAAGTAGAGTCACATATTCATTTGATACTCAAACAGTCCATGAAATATGCTTCAAAATTAGCAAGAATTTTCAGAACACTTAAGTTTTTGCAATTTTAGAATTTCATGGCCATTGTGCTCCTATTTTAAAAAAATACAACTGAAGTGGTGGCAAAAATCAATAGTATTGATTATATAATTTTTGGTTATATACTCACTGAGTGAGTTACACTACAACAGATCTGCTCAGTGGACCTATGTGGATATGCATACAAGGTTCCAGAACCATTGACAAGCAAATCTCTAGTCCAATCAAATGAGCACTCCCAGTGAGTTTGGACTACAGGGCACACCCATCTTCCCTGATAAGGACAGTTCCAGCAGCTATGCACTAATTTTACTTCAGACCAGGCACTTTTCACACATCATCTCATTCTACTTTCATAACCACCCTTTGAGATGAGAATGGTGATTATCTCTATTTTAGAGATGAAGAAATTGAGGTTCAGATAACTGATCTAACTTACCAGGGTCATGATGCTAGCACAGGGAGGGGGAGAAACTGCACCTACTTGGTCTGGCTCCAGAGCCAGTGCTTTCACCCCCATACTGTCCAGTCAACACCATGACCTGTGCTACCACCACTAAGGATCTCCCAAGAAGCCTATAAGAGCCCCAAATAGGCCCTGGCCTGAACACTCCTACAGCTAGCCAGGTTGGTCTACAGGTGAAAATGCACAGGTACACATCTGTATCTCAACAGAAATTAGGATTAGGACAAACAGATCTTAAAATTTGTGGCAATTAACTTAAAAGCACAATCTTGTGAGAAAAAAGTATAAGAACTTTGAAAGATAAATACTGCACATTCACTCACTCGTTCCCTCAAGTATTTCCAGAGGCTCTAGCATGTGCCGGGCACTGCACCCGGCAATGAGAATATGGCTGTGAAAAGATCTTACAAGCTCCTGCAGAGCAGAGCTGCTCACTTTCAAGTTTCCCTGGAAGATGCGGACTTGGAGGGCAGAAGATGACAACAAAGAGCAAAATGACAAGCAACAGGAACAAAATCACCTCAATTAACTGTTTTTGTTAAACTTACCTGATTTTAAATTATATGTAAAAGTGTTTAAAAGGAACAAAAAAGACAGAGGGGCTCTGTCCGCAGCTCCCCATGTGGCTCACTGCATCTCAAGGGCTTATAAACCCCTGCTCCAGTGCTTGATAAGTGCATAGTAGGTGCTCAAAAAACCTGTGCTGCTGCTGTTCAACTGATCTTCAAACTCTTCAGAGACATCTAAGACTAGTGCAAACCCGGCAGCCCAGTGCTCCTAATGTATCCTCAGAGCATTAGTTGCACATGACATTAGGGCCCCCACACCGAGGGCCAAATTGTAGTTTTATTGGCACACAGCCACACCCATTCCTGTATTACTGTCCAGGACAGCTTTCTTGCTAAAATGGCAGTGTTGAGTAGCTGTAACAAATCACAGGGTCCACAAAACTGAAAACAGGTCCTCTGGCCCTCTACAAAAAGTCTGCCCACCCGTGTATTACATAATAAAGGTGTGGGGCCCTGGCCAGTGTGTCTCAGTAACTGGAGCATCAGCCTGAGCATCAATGGATCATGGATTCAATTCCTAGTCTCAAAGGCATGTACCTGGTTCGATTTAACCCTATCAATGTTTCTCTCTCTCCCTCTTTCTCTCTCTACCACTCCCTCCCTCCATTCCACTCTCTCTGAAAAAAATCAATGGGGAAAAAAAAAACCCTGGAGAATTAACCCCCAAAAAAGATTTGGGAATGGTGCAAACTACAGCCATCAGCACACAATGGTTCTGGGAAGGCCTGAACTTAAGTTCCTTGGCTATTCCCAATCTCATTTGAGAAATACCTCTTCACATGCCCTTTGGTTTCTTGAAATATATTCGAAGTGCTGGTTTGGATAAGATAAAAAGGTAGTATTTTACCCTGGCCTGGCTGGGTAGCTCAGTTGGTTAGAGTGCTGTCCCTATATGCCACAGCTGTGGTTTTGATCCCCGGTCAGAGCACATACAACCCAATGAATGCATAAGTAAGTGGGATGGCAAATGATATCTCTCTCCCCCCTCAAAATCAATGAAAAGAAAAAGAGATGATGTCCTGACTAAGGTTACCCCAAGAACCAAAATGGCTCATAAACCAAGATTTCCTAATCTTGCTTTACTCAATAGGTACATTTCATTTTAACAAGAGAAGGCATACTTAGGGGCAAAATCATTTTTAACTATTTTGTGGTGGTCTTTTTTTTCCCTTGTTAATCCTTACCCAAGGATATATTTTCCATTGATTTTTTAAAAGAGAGTAGAAGGGGGGGGGGAGAGACATATCAATGTGAGAGATATATCAAGTGGTTGCCTCCAACACACAACCTGACCTGGAGCCCAGGTGCTAGGGCAAGTGTTCTAACCCCTTTATCAACTGGCCAGGGCAACTGTTTTGTTTTCAAACACACTAAATAAAAATACAAAGTTGGCATTTATGTAGCCCCACGTAATATCATACTTTGTTACACTTCCATAAGGACACAAGTCAGAAGTTTTAAAAACACTGGCTAGCCCAGCTAATGTGGCTCAGTGGTTGAACATCAACCCTGATCCAGAACCAGGCTTGACTCCCAGTAGGGGGCGTACAAGGAGGCAGCTGGTTGATAATTCTCATCACTGATGTTTCCCTCTCCCTCTCCCTTCCTCTCTTTGAAATAAATCAGTAAAAACATTTAAAAACAAAACAAAATACTAAGAATCTCAGCATCAACTTCTGATTGAAGAATTAAGCCTAAGTCTCTTTAGAACTCATTTTCATTTCTGTTTAAGAATTACAGAATCAAATCTGAATGTTAAACAGGAATGATTTTCAATCTTCTGATCAACTGCCAAAGCACCTTGGTAGGATTCATTCCCATCGCCCGTGAGGAACTTCAAATGGAGCCACTGTTCTCATCCTTCTCAGTTATTTAAAAGCCCCTACTTTTCTAAAAAGCAAAGCAAAGTCATGACAAGCCCTAGCCCTGGAAGTCTCTACACAATTTACACTTCCTATTTAGCCAGAACTTAGTTAAGAGATGAAATAATTTGACAGGCCTCAATTATTCATTGCAATAACCACGAAGGTAAGACCAAAGTGTAGGCCCCAAATAATATCCTGCTGCTGCCAAAACCAGAGGGAAGGGGGAGTATCTGCCCGGGGCCCCAGCAGGAAGAACACAACCCTGTGCCCCCATAGTGATTACAAACTTTGCCCATAGGGATTTAATTCACTTGCTAGAGTTATGCTATTGAAACTTGCCAAGTACTGCAGTCTCCTGGGTTCATGATTAAAGCAAATTCCATATTTATGGATATAGGCTTATGAAATGAATATACTGAATAGACCTATTTACTGATTTTGATTTGGTTCTGGTTTTGACCCTCTTATTTTGGGCAGGTTACCTCTCTCAAGTATCGTGCCTCATCTAGAAGCAGCAGGAATAGTATCTCCCCTTCCTGCCTCATAGGATGCTGTGAGGAACAAACTGAGATGATGAAGAGAAAAGCACTCTGATGCATAAAGCACTGCACACACAAAAAAGATCATAATTTTATTGTAAAAAGTATTTTGGTTGATAGCCGTATTTACCATAAACTTTCTTTAAATATACTTTTCTACTGCACTTACAGGGATTCACATAAAATGTAATCACGACTGTTCAGGGACACTTACACACGAGATATATCTTCAATTTTTAGAAGGCAGCCTTATTAAACTTTTTTTATAAAACCTATTTGTTTTATGTAATTTGGCCTCAATTAAGCTGACCAAAAAAGTCTGTTGCTTGCCTGGATGTTTATTTCCCCTACACTGTGAAATCATGAATCCCTGCTGTTGAAAGACTAATATGCTGTTATAATCTGGACATATTAAGTGAAAAAGTTTCCAAAACACTCAACTAACTATATACTGGTAACACAAAGTCCTACTTCTTATAAAGGCTGCCAAATAAAGGGTACCACAGTTGTGTGAAGTGTTTAAGCTTCTTCCTCTTGCTGCCCTCCTTGGGGCTCATTCCTTATTTCCGAATCACCTCTGCATGCTCTCCTCAGACCTTCCTGACCTCTCCTGCCTGCCATTGGTGGCAGTAGCGTATCACCTGGAGATGCTGCCTTACTTCACTGTGGAGTGTTTTATACACATCCATGCACCACCTGGTAGACTACAAGTGCCTGCCAGTCCATACAGCATTTTGGCTGATCCGCTCCCCAAGAGCAAGGGTTCTGTTCTCTTTGCCAACCGCCAGCCCCCAGACTCGTCCCAGGCCAGTCCCCACAGATACGCAAGCACGGCATGGTGGCCGTCCAAGTAGCTCTCTTGTTCCTCAGGCCTCTTTCCACTTCTAACCCCTCAGCTCTTCTCATGCACAGAGCTCTCTCCCTCAAATTTTACCACCAGAGCTGGGAACATTCCTTGTTCCTACTGGCTCAATTTTCTCTTAGAAGCTTCAAACACACAATTCCTCACTAAAATAAGGTTGAGTCTCTCCTCACTTTCCCATCTAACCAAATGCCTTCACCCCTTTGACTCTTTGTAGTGTAACTCCATTAGTCCTTTATTTCCTTAATCTAAGGCCTTAAGATCTGTCTTAGACTACTAGTTACAGGGGACAACTTTGTATCTTGTTTAATATACTCGGTGATTCCCTCCTTGGCCCCCCACACTATTTCACCCTTTCATGGTAATATATCTTATGAGGAACAAAACTGGAAAGGAATGGGGGAAAGTGGGCAAGAATGGAAAATCCTTTCTAATAAATTTCATTGTGATCTGCAGCACACTAAATATCTGACCATCCAAGTAACCACACTACTCAAAAGGCCATCCTTTGGACTCTATCTTGGAAACAGCTAGATGTATATAGTAGGACAAGCCTTTTGGTTAAGTCTTAGTCACTAATTTCTTCCTCTATATAAAACAAAATTTGCAATACCCTCATGCAACAACAGCAAAGCTGCAAAGCCATCCAAAAAGTTATGTTTCGGAGAACAATCTTCAAAGCTGAACTTGCCTGGTATCTACATTTCACTCAAACATGGCAAAATTAATCAAGCAAAGATCTGTTCTGCAGTAAAAAGGCATTTAAATCATATTTCTCACTCCACATTAGTTGATTTTATAAAATTAACATTAAACTCAAATCTTTAACAGTTTTTAAAAGTCTTTATTAGACTTTTATATTTCATGAGACTTATTCCTTCCCACTGTTTAATAAATTTCATTTCAATTAGACAAGAATCTCCTTATGACAGATTTTTTTTAAAGTTGTTTGTCTTACTTCTACATTAACTAATATTCTAAGAACTGTATTAAAACCGGAACCATAAAATTCAAGTTTTGTTTAAACAGAAATAGATTTTTTCAGACCACTAGTAGAAATATGCTAGTGGTCAGTCATAGAAATATTTGCAGAAGCTGAACGGCTGTTGTCTGCTACAAATATGAAGGGATTGCTACAGCAATGTTATTCAATTTGGACCCATTCATTATAAACTGATTTTCAGATGCTGATAATGCAAGATGGTACTGGAGAAATGCAAGCTACACCGGAGACAGGACTGTTCCGAAGCGGCGGGAAGTTTTTACTGCAAAGGAGAGCTCTAAAAGAGGAAATACAACTGGCTCACAATGCTACCATGAACCAGCCCAGAACCCAGAATCATTAAATGAATGGAAAACTAAAATACTTCTCTTAGGCAAATGATGACTACCTAAGCAAGTTTTCAAGGAAGCTGGTTAATAAAAATAAAATAAAAAAGATTTATTCAGTATCCTGATAAAAAATTTTTTTAAGAAATCGTAATTTCTTGATTTTTACATACCTACACTGTAAAACCAACATGAGCTCAAACGGTGATGGCAGCCAGCCCAAGCGAAAATGCTATTTCAGCTTCTTTTAAAGTTACACTTTTGTGAAACTAAACACACCAGAGCAACTTTAAGGACATCTTGCTAACGAAGTTCGGGGTTGTGAAAAGATGGAATGATGTAGGTGACCAAACCAACAGAGTTTTCAAAAAGGACTCCAAGAAACTTCTAAGTTGTAACTCACGGGCGGGCCGCTCCTCCGAGTGTCTTCTGGCGGCGGCAGCGTGAATGTCACCAACTCAGAAAACACTCGGGCTGCGCGGCGCCGCTACCCGCGTCTGCAGCCCGCACGCCGCCGACTTACCCTCCGCGGCCACCCCGCCGCCAGCCGCGCGCGTGCGGGCACCGCGCACAACACACACGCCGCCAGCGCTTTACTTTTTCTCCCTGGAGGTGCCACTCGGTTTCCACGCGAGGAGGGCTCACCGGCTCCGGGAAACCCGAGTGCACCGGGCATGGGTCCCCACCTCGGGCCGGGACAGGCTCCCCACAAACTTCCCCTCTCTGGGGAGGGGGCGCTCCGGGGAAGGGGCTGTGCCGGCCTCCACTTGGGGTTGGGGGGGATCTGACAGCGGCCCCCGAGGCCCCCGCCCCCCGCCCGGTCCCCTCCTCACCTGTGCTGTCATTCGCCGGGAAGCCGGGCGAGCTGAGTTTGGCTCGCTTGGGGTTGGGCGGTCCGTCCAGCAAGTTTTCGGCCATTTTCACCTGCTCTCGAAAACAGCCCCGAGAGCGGACGGCGGGGCCGGCGAGGGCTCCGGGGCAGGGGTCGGCGCCGCCCCGGCCGGCTGCGAGGGGAGAGGAGCGAGCGCGAGCGGCGAGCCGCGAGCGAGCGCCGAGAGGGAGGGAGGGCGCAGAGCCGGGTGGGGGAGGCGGCGGCCAAATCTCAGCCACAGCAACAGCGCCCCGCAGCGCTCACCGCCCGCCCCCGGCTGCCGCCGCCGCCGCCGCCGGCCGCGGCCCCCTCATCCCCTGCCCGCCTCCCGAGCGCGACACTCCGCGGCGGGGGCGCCCCGGCGGCCCAGCCGCCCCCCCCGGGCCCGGCAGGCAGCGACGGCGCCCGGCCGGCCGGCTTAGGCAGTCCCGGGGAACATGGTGCCGCCGCCGCGTCGCCGCCTCACTACCCCCCCCCCCGCGCCCCACTTAATTAATTCGCTCGCGGCCCGACGACCGAGGGGCTCCGGGCTCCGCTCCCCGCCCGCAGCCTGCCGCCGTAAGGAAAAACAATGCGCGAAGCGGAGCCGCCGCCGCCGCCGCGCCCCCCCCCACCCCCCGTTCCGCCGCCGCCGCCGCCGCCGCTGCCGCCGCCGCCGCGGCTCCGGGAGGCCGAGCCGAGAGGGGAGCGGGGCCGCCGGAGCGGGCGCCGAGGGCCGGGCGGAGCGGGACGGCCGGGCGGAGCGGGGTGCGCGGGCGGTTGTGGGGCCCGGGACCGGCGGGGCCGAGTAGATCGCGCTCGAAGCCCCGGTCGGGTCCGCGACAAGATGGCGGCTGTTGATTCCTCAATTAAAAAAAAAAAGAAAGTTTTTTTTCTTCTCTTTCCAGAGCCTGAACGGGGAGGGGGAGGGGGCGGGGCACGCCAGTGCGTCACCCCCCCGCGGCGTCACCACGCACGGCCCCCGCCCCGCCTCCTCCACCTGCGCCGGCCGCGGCGGAAAGAGCCGAGCGCGCTCGGGCGGAAGGGCCGAAGGCGCCGCCGCGGAGTGTCAGGCGGCGAGGCTGCGGGGCGGCGGCCGGGCCTGCGGGACCCGGGGCTCCCGGCCCGGCCTCCACTTTTGTTCCGACTCCAACTGGGCTGCGGGGCCCATCTAGGGCCGGGGGCGGCAGCCTGGCCGCGGACCAACCCCCGCAGGCGCGGAGTCGGCGCCGGCCGGGCCCGACGACCCTTCTAGGGAGACTGCCCGGTCGCGGCAACTCTCTTCCCTGCCCGCGACGTCCGGGGCGACCCGAACCGGGCCTGGTCCCGCCGCCTCGCCAGATGCGAGCGACGTGCCGTGGCCTCTTCAGGTTACAGACCGCTCTCAGGTCCGCCTGCGAGCTCGGGCATGTGGGGAAACCGAGGCAGGAAGTGGCAGGACCAGGGTTCGAACCCCTCCCCGAAGGTGCAGTGAGGGGAACGCGAGACTCCTGAGCCCCAGTCCCAGGCGACGGGGTCCCCGGGGCCGACACCCTCAGCTGCAAGGGGAGGTGGTGAGTGCTGCCCCGCCCTGGGCTCGGGCACGGCCAGCCTGCGCCGGGCCCGGGAGGTCCCCTTTCGTCTGAGCGCAGGGCCCCGGCCACCACTTGGGAACTCGGAAGGGGCCCCCGACAGACGGGGCAGGGGGGTCCCATGGTGTCGGGCTCGTGTGGCCACTCTCCGCGGGACAGTCACACAGAAATCTGCCGTGTTGCCTTCTCAGTTTGCTCTCCTCCCGGAGTCCTTATCGGAAAGGCATCAGCAGCAACACTGTTGCCTAAGCCAGAAACCTGTGAGTCACGGAAGACGCCTCCCTCCCTCCACCCAGCGCGAACCCGGTCTCCCCGCGGCCTCTACCTGGGGAGACGGCTCTTGCTCCCCATCCCGCTGCCCCGGAGTCGTCCAGCATCGCCCGGCGGCTACGGGGGCAGCTCGGCACTTAGATGTCCTGTGCGCTGCTGCACATTCCTCCCCGCGGAGCACCACCGTCAACTTCCTGGACAAGGAGGGAAAGAACTCGGTTTAAAACAAATAGCTCCTACACATAGGATACATAGTCTCCTTTTTTTAAAAAAAAAAAGCACGTGAGTCTGTGTAAAAATGCCATATTTATTTAAGGAGAGATTGTCTTTGGGTGTCAAGACTGATCTTTCTCCTTTTTTTTCTATTTATATTGCTCAAAATCTTGGACTGCCCCCCCCCCCTTGCATCTGTCCCTTCCATTTCCCATCCCTCATTGCATTCCACTGCCACCTCCCCTCACCCACTGAGCCACTAGGGAGCCCCCATCATTCAGGCCTTTATAGGCTGTTGTAGACGCGGTTCTCTCTGCTGAGAATACATATGCCTGGCAAACTCTTAACTCCAAGACCCAGTGCAAATGTCACTCTGGGAAGCCCTGCCAGCGGGCTGAAAGAGTCCAACAGCATCCGGGACATACCTGTGTCATTACTTGTAGTTATCCGTTTGTGTTTGTATTTATCCGTCAAATATTCCTTGAGAATCTCCTGCGGTCATTGCCATTTTGCTGTTTGGGAGCAAAAAAAGAAATTCCTATATATTCAAGGAGGCCAAATGGCTAGCTCGGGGAACCATAAACAGAAGTATGCAAGAAGTCCACGTGCACGCAAGACAGCCGGTAAAGGAAGCTGCAGCACCCGGTGTGGGCATCTCCGTGTGTGTCCCTCTCACTGTGAATCTTTGCGCTCCCTGAGGGCAGGGGCCGTGTCTTAATTACAGTACAGTACCCTCCAAAAAGTAGGTTTGTGGAATTTGATGAATGAATGAATCAACGAATGAACATTGTCAGGTCCCCCTGAGACCTACAAGCCTCCAGGCCCCTAAGAAGAGTGGGTTCCAACTCAAGGCAGCTCCAGGCTACTACCTCACAGAGGGGACATGTCAGGTCATTGAGGAGCCTCCGCTAGGGCCTGCCTTGGTTTAGGAGGGTCACCATCTGGCCCTCAGGGTCCCTCAGTAAATAGTTTGTTACAGCCATGTGCACATGAGCTTGTACTATCCCCCCATCAGTGGGCAGCTATGGCATGGGTCATGCTCCATTTTACAGAGGGGGAAACTGAGGGAGCCCAGTCCCAATGACTCAGAGGTAAATAACTTGGACATATCAGGGCCAGGCCAGAAACAAATGTTCAAACCCATGCTCCTCCTGCCTAACGATTCTCAACACTAAAACATACCTTCTCAGCACTCCCATTATCTATCGCATTTGTATAGTTTTTATCAATTCCTCTGTTATTTCCTTATATCTGCTTTTTCTTTTCTCTCTACTTATTCTCCCCTTGGTGTGACTCTCATCCAAGAACATTGTACTCAGACATTGATGGGGGAATACCGAGGGAGGAAGTATGGTTTCTGCCTGCATAGACTTAGCTAGGGCTCAAGGTTGGCACAGAAGAAAGGGATTCAACACTGTTTGAATGCCTTCTGTATGCCAGGCCAAATGCTGCACTTGGATCAGCACTTCCCACAATCCTAGAAGGAAATACCTTTGTCTTCATTTTATAGATGAGGAAATAAGGCCTAGAAGAGGGCAAGTCAGTCAGTAATAGGCTCATCTGGGTTGCAAACCTAAGGCTGCCTGCTCCTTCCAAAGACCTCAGAGGCTGTAGGACCTAGGAATCCTCAATTACAGAATGCTTGGGGGCCGAGAGAAGGATGTGGTGGAGAGGAATAAGAGGTAGGAAGTAAATCAGGAAAGAGTTCCTTAGAAAAGTGCGTCTGAATCCATCCGCTGATGAATGGGTAAACATAATGTGTTATAATCACACAATGGAATATTATTCGGCCATATAAGGAATGGGGTACTAATAGATGCCATGAGATTGATGACCCTTGAAAGGAGCCAGTCACCAAAGACCATGTATTGCATGATTCCATCTATATGAAATGTCCAAAATAGGCAAATCTATAGAGACGAAAAGTAGAGTAGTGGTTGCAGGGCAGGGGGTACTCGGGAGAGGGACGAGATAGTGGATGGTAGCTAAAAGATATGGGATTTCCCTTTGGGGTGATGAAATATTATAAAGTTATTGGTGATGACAGTTGCACTTCTCTGAACATATTAAAACCCACTAAACTGTACAGTTAGAATGGGTGAATTGTATGGTATATTAATTATATCTCAGTAAAGCTTGTTCTTAACGTGTCAAGTTAGAAAGAAGGAAGAGAGACCAGGAATGACAGAGGGAGCCCCTGCTTCCCGGCAGAAGGAAACAAGTCTGGGACAAACAAGGTTGGGGGAGCACCCAGGGATCTGCTTGGTGGCGCAAAGAGGAAGGGTCCAGGAGGATCTGATGTGATTGGGATTTCCCACCTGGGGCCTGAGGGATGAATGGGCAGGCAGAAAACAGAGATGGAGATTCACAGGCTGAACCAGAACAAGAGGAAGGGAGAGACTCCCCTCGCCCCCTCCCCCCAAGCTCCAATTGCATAACCAGCTGCCTGCTGCCTCAGACCCCTGTGGACACCTCACACTGGGGGGTGGGGGGCAAGCAAAGGCCACAACCCTCAGCCCATATCAGCTCCTGCTCACTCACACACTCTGCTGTGACTTAGCTTCCCACCACCCCTCTCCTGAGCCTTTAATCTCTTACCCACTCCCTGCAGTGACCTCTACAATAAACACAATCTCACAGTTAACCCTGACACTAACCCCATCTTTTCCATTCTCAGTCCAGCTGTTTGACCAAGTTGCCTATACTGACCCAACTGGCCTTCTCTTCTCCCAATTTCAAATAGGTTATAAAAAAATAACACATGGACACTTGTGTCTACATTACTGAGGTAGGCAATGTTAACATTTTGCCACATCAGATCTTTTAGTTACTTAAGAAATAACATGTTGTGCTGGTCAAGCATTCCATTGATTAGAGCGTCCTTGTCCCGACAGCAGGTTGTGGGTTTGATCCTGGGTCAGGGCAGATACAAGAAGCAACCGATTAATCCATAAATGACAAATTGATGTTTTTCTCTCTCTAGTAACATTTAGGACTGCCCAGACCTTGAGATTTTTGTCCTAACACTTTCAAGAACTCAAAAGGGCATGTGAAAGATAGAGCTGAAGACACCATCTTCCCATTTCCTCCCTCCCCACAAAGTTGCCACATTCCTAAAGTTGGTATATATCATTACCATAGAAGATGTGGATTTTTGTTAAGTCAAACTATATGCAACTGCCAATACTTGACACCCCCCCCCCTTTTTGTATTTTTATTGATTTCAGAGAAGGAGGGAGAGGGAGAAATAGAAACATCAATGATGAGAATCATTGATCAGCTGCCTCCTGTACACCCCCTATTGGGGATTGAGCCGAAAATCAAACTGTGACCTCCTGGTTGATGCTCAACCTCTGAGCCACACCAGGCGGGCAATATTTGACTATTTTTGATCCTGTCTAACATAACAACCATTGCATGCGGATGTTGTATGGACTCTGATTCCAACAAATTAAAATAATGAGACAATTAGAAATTGAAATATTGACTGGTATGGAATG